>JBBPBS010001171.1:4316717-4469516 GCA_037974835.1 Cicer judaicum | reverse complement strand
ATAAAATAATATTATTAGATAAAGAGCATTTATGTCGATATTTAGGAGTGATTAGTCGGGTTTTTTTTTTTTGAATTTAATGATTAATAATATAAATTATTACCATTGGTAAATGACTAATAATATTATAAAATAATTTATCAATTTATTATAAAATAAGTTATAAAATAATTTGATAATAATATAGATTATAAATTATTATCAAATTGTAAAATAATTTATAAATTATAAATAATTGTAAAATAATTTTATAATATATAAATTTATTATAAAATAATATTATCAAATAGATTTTGGAGGTATGAAAGAAATTGTGGAAGAAAGAGAAAAAATAGAATAGGATTAAATGAGATTAGATATTGAAAGTATGATTGAGAGGGGAGAAAGTACGAGAGGTTCACATCAGCTTTTTGGCTGATGTGGAAAATATTTGTATAGGTGAAGTGACATTCAGATGTGAGGTAGCATTCGGGGGTCTGTTTTAAATATATATAATAGATAATAGATACTTTTTAAAAATAAAAGTTTATGGTATTTTTATGGGTAATAATTGAGACAACTTTTGTTTAGATTTGGAAAATATAATACAAGTGCTCAAAATTCAATTTCATTATATTGCAATAAATCAATTTTGTTATTTTTGTTAAATTAACATATCTTAATTTTGTTAAATTATCATATCTCAATTATGATGATGCGGATCAACATGAGATGAACTATTCTTATTTTATCAATCACATTAGATTCAACATTATTCAGTTACCAGTTATTTGTATTTGACTAGTTATTCTTTTGGCAGTTCAAACATTCACTTTTTGGCAGTTCAAACATTCACAAAAATAAAACCTATGCCGGTTGCAGCAGTTTAAACCGATGCAATTTGAGTGTAATTTTCTCTACAAGTATTGTGTGTATCAAGTATTTGTTTTGCTTGTTTATAATTTCTAACATGTTTTTATATATGAAACAACAACAAAACACGATTCCATTTTTTTGAAGAAAATAGTGACAATTTCAAAGGAAAATTATGGGCATACATGGTTTTGTAGTTAGATCTTAATAGTACTGATAATAAGATATTCTTGTACTTTGAAACTTCAGTTTTTCCCTTGATAAAAAGTACTTTACGAAGCAGATGAGTTAGTGAAGGAGATAATAATCTAACTCTATTCTGTTTTTCACTACAGTAGAGTGATCTATTGTGACTCTGGAATTTGACTCTTATTGTTGATATTCATTTTCTTCATCTTCTACTTCACCTTGACTTTGTCTTTGAATCACCTCACTGGATAGAAAACGTCGAGCAAAAAACCAAAAGTACAACAAATTCAACCCTCCAAGAACAGCAATAGTGTAGTAATAATACTCAAGCCTATTCTTATTCAAATCATTACCACCTAACCAAGGTGTTCCACCATTCTTCTTAGTCACCCCCACAATAATCTTTATAAGAACATTGCTCAATGAACTAGCAATTGATACACTTAGAAAAAACACTGCCCCACCTAATGTTTTCATGCTCTCAGGCCAATATGATGTTAATAACTCCATCATAGGAATTGCTGCAAAAGCTTCAACCAAACCAGACAAAGCAAACTGTGGTACAAGCCACCAAATCCTTGTAGGTGATTCAAATGTTCCATTTTTCGCAGCGCCGCGGCGATGAATCTCAACTAGTCCTGAAACCACCATACAAACAATAGATAAAATGATTCCTGTTAATAACCTTTGTTCAATTGACAACCTTTTATATTTTAAGTTTGTTTTTTTCTTAGTCCAAGGATCATAGATTTTCTCATAGAGTAGAATCCATAAGGAAAGTGCAATCATAGGTACTAATCCCATCCAAGCTGATGGAATAATGAATTTTTTTCCAATTGATTTGTCTGTTTGCAATGCTTGTAAAGTACCATAAGAACTTGCTTGTCCCATTGCAAGAAAACATATAATTCCTGCTACCCAAACTGGTAAAGTAGTTAATATAGATTTCAATTCTTCCACGTGTTGTAAACTGCATAGCCTCCAACCATCAATTGATTTTCCATTGTTGTCAATTTCACTTGTGTTTGTGATCACACAAGCCTTATCAAAGAATCTGAACCTATTTGTGTGAGCAAGCTTAACATGAATTGATTCTTCTGATGGATCATAAAATGAGAGTTCAGAGTCATTCTTCATGTCAACATGGTGTTTCCTAATGGCAGCAACAACTACTTTGAATAAGTCGCAAAGGATGCTTCCTTTCGGCTTTAACCGGACGTATGTGTTGCGTCCGAACAAGAAGATGGTTAGGGAGAAAGCAAAACAAATAGTTGGAATGATGAAACCAAGAAACCAGCTTACATTAGTTTGAATGTAGACAACTAATGTGAGAGCTACCAGAAGAGCTAATGTGAAGGAAAAGTACCACCAATTGCAAAAGCTCTCTAATTGAGCTCTTCCTTTTTCTGTGCTGATATCAAATTGATCAGCTCCAAAGGCAATGTTGCAGGGTCTTAGGCTACCAGAGCCGATTGCGAAAAATCCAAGTCCCACATACAGAACAGCGAGTTGTGTGCTTGTTGGTTTTGATGGTATGCAATCAGAAAGAGTTGAGCAGGGTTGAGGTCTTAATGATGGTACACCAGCACCTAGAGACATGAATCCCATGCCCTGTCACATTGAAGTTCATGTCTTCAATTGTACATTCATAAAGAAGTAACATTTAAGTAGAGAATGTTTACATAATTGCACATTTGAACATTCATAAAAAAAAAATAGAGCCGTATATATTTTAATCCCTTAAAAAAATTATTTACTTTTAATTTATATTTTAATTTTATAGGAATGTTATTTAGAAATTAAAAATAAATAAAAAAAATTAAAAACTAAAAAGTTGATAATTTTTTTATATGAATTGAAGATAAAATTTTGAAATTTTATAGACTTAATACTTGTTAACCCATAAAATTATGGGTAAAATAAATTTTTTATCATGGTACATTTTTAGTCCTCAAACTTTTCTTCCAACAATAATTCCTTAAATATTTTCCTTCGATAAATTTAGTTTATGCTACTAAGTCAATGCATATGTACCATTTAAATTTTTGAATAATTATTAATATGCAAAAATTTAGATCTATTTAAATAAAAGATGAATTAAATATGAATTTTTAAACATAAAAAACTTAAAAAATCATATTTAATCAATTCCTTGCTAAACAATCTAAACTTTTATAAGAAATATTTATATAATATCTTAAAAAATATTATAAAAAAAAATCATTCAAAAAGTAAAAAAAATATATATGAATTCGCTTAAAAAAAGAGAGAATTTACTAATAGCAAACATTTGAATCATCAATTATTTAAAGAAATTATTTAGAGAACTAAGAACAAAAATATGATATATTTATATGAACCAACAATTTATTTAACCTTAAAATTATTTAACAACTTTTAGTTGGACAACATTAAAGTACAAGAAAACTTCAATGACTTATAACAAAATAAATAATTTAGTGGGGGAAACTGCCTTAACGGTAAATAGATCATTTTCTAAAGGTAAGTAAAATTTGTGGAATAATTGTTTCACTGAGGTTCTATTTAACTAATACTAATAATGTGTTATGTGGTATTAATTAGGTATATAGACGTAAAACTTGGAGAATAGAACTTAAAAATTAAAATTGTAAATGTTGATTAATAATATTTGTAGAAAATTTCACTTGGCATAATGTTATGTCATCATCCGTTTAATTATGTAGAAAAAGTACTAGAATCATATTATGATTTATTCTTGTCTAAGTCGATTTAAATAGATAGAATATATACAAAAATTCTCTTTTTTAAATTTTGGAGAGTATAAAAAAAATATATAATATAATATATTATAAAATAAAAAATAATCACGAATTCTCCGACAAATGGCAAAAAAGAAAAAAAAATTACAATATTCTGATTATATTTTTATATTTACCAGAAATGAAGCTATGCTGCCAAGGAAGAGCATATTAAACTTTCCAGCATAAGCATCAGCTACATAAGCAGCTACTAATGGAAGAAAATTTGTGAAACCTGACCAAATGTTGAAAACCTCAACTGAAAATGTAGTATCCATGTTGTATTGTGTATGCATGTACACAACTAAGTTAGCTATCAAACTCATAGAAGCCAATTTCTCGAATGTCTCGTTTCCTTCGATAAGAAAAACACAATTTAGATTCATAAATATTCATTCCATTAAAAACTCTTGAAGTAATGATATATCAAGAAAAGAATAAAAATAAAATTGTAAAATATTGAAGGGTTTATTTACCAAGAATGTATTTGACAGCTTTCCATCCTCCTATTTTCTTTTTGGTGGAAGAAGAATGAGGAAGGTATGTTAAAGAATCTTGAACTTCAAAAGAATGGTTCTCATTCATCATCTCGTCCACCTACACTTCTTGAGCCATAGAGGTTTTAACATATGAAAGGAAAGAACCATACTATTCCAATTATAATTTATTTTTCACTAGTTTTGGTTTTTTTCTTTTATGAAAACTTTTCACTTTTTCACTTCACTTGTTTTTAAAACTACATTTTGTCATTAAATATTTGTAAGGGTTTTATTTTATTTTATTTTTTACCTATTCTAAAACCTAAAATTTGTTGGACAGATGGATAAATCTCTAACTAAGTAACAAACTTTGGAGGTTTTCATGCATGCCGTTATGTTGAATATGGTCTGGTTATAATTTTATATTTTTTTTTGTATAAAAAGTATGGTTACAATTTTGTTACATAGTGGCAACTGAACCGTTCGTTTTTTCACTATAAGCTCTTTGCCATTCTTTCTATTTTTTTTTTTTTATATGTCTAAAATTAAATTATATATTCAACATAGACCAGAAAACAGTTATACCAATAAGTAACGTCTATACAATGGGATACTTCTACAATGATTATGTTATCTAAGAATATCTCCAAAACACATTCAAAATGAATTCGTCCACCATCGTGTCATCACGATAAGGTCACTAAAGAACGGTGTTTCACAATTTAATAATAATAAAATTATAATCGCTATTTTTTATTAATTTATTAATAATAATAAATTTATCCTTTTTTATTAATTTATAACCGTTAACTTCTTTTTAATTTATTAAATAATAATAATTTTGCAATCATTATCTTTTTTTAGTTAACATATCATCATTAGCCCTTTTTTTCTTCTTTAATTACGATTATTAGCTTATTAATACTAATAATTTGTTATTCATACTTTTTCTTCACAATTTTTGTTAGAGAAGTTTATTTAAGTTTTTATTAATGGTACTTTTTTATACATTAATATTTAATTAACATTTAACATTTAATTTTTATTATTGTTATAAAAATTTAAGTTTAATTTTATTTTAATTTTAAATTAAAATAATGTATAATAATATTAATTAGAATATTTAATTTTATATTTTAAGTTATAATAAAATTAAATATTAATGTATAAATTAAAATAATGAAATATAATATGATTTTTTAAGAGTTAAACAATAAAAAATGAATGAGTTTATTTAGGGTGATGTGGCATAGTAGAATTTGAATCATGTTGAGTTCAAGTTGGAATAGAAAATGAGTAAATTACTTCAAGATAATGAGGCACAATGGACCATCTAAAAAACCTATAAGTTAACTAACCGTTGGAGATGCTCTAAATGTCCGGACCTTGGCTCATGCCCTTGACTATACAAAACAGATTAACCACGTAAGATAACTAGTAATGAGTTATAATTGAGGGAAAAAAATGTAGAGTAATAACTTTTTTTTTCTTCTAGCCATACTATATATTAATTTTCACTAACAAATCGCGAAGACTAGACTAAAATTTAGAGTCAACGAACAAATCGCCAAAACTAAAAGTTACTATTTTTATTGTAATATTTGATATTTTTCTTTATAATAATTATAATTATTTTATGATCAATTAATACTACACTATTTTTTTTTATTGTTTTTAGGTTTCATTGCAGTTATGGAATTTTGATCCCTGAGACATTTTGATGTGGCCATATGACAAGTGATATATGATAATATGTAACTCTGTCATGAGCATTTTAAACGAAAATGAGCCAAAACATAAGAAAAACATGTGATATAAATTGAGCAAAATGTCATCATATCACTTATCTGGCCATCATATTAATGGTCGCGTCATCCTATCCCTTGCCACATCAAGTTTATGTTCCAAGTGCCACATCATCAATTTTATGTTCTAAGTGCCACTTGTGAACAAAATGTTAGAGATTTAAAGAAATTGAGAATCAAAATCTCATATTTAAAAATGAAAGATCAAGATCTTTAATTTGATAAAATAAGAGATCCAAAACTATAATTTAAATAATAATATATCATATTTGTTGGTTATAAGTGTTTCGTTTCTACGTTATGTTAGTGATCATTTGAATTCACAACCTCCATCTCTTTTTCATACTTGTTTTAGAGTCTCATAGTCATTAGAAATTCTCTTTGTAATTAATTTTCAAAATAACCCCTTCAGATATTTTACACTATGTTGTTTGCATAGTTCTCTTTGCAGGCAGAAAAACAATATGGATGGTCGCCATAGTCCTTCTTCATTTTTTGTTGAAAAACTACGCCAATATCTCTCTGGTTGTTTAAATAATACATACACCCTTTATTTTTATCCAAGAACTTACACTCACTTTTTTCGATTATTCTTAAACGATACTCTCTATAGTTCTATTTGATAAAATTAAGTTATAAATAAATTGTTAATTGAAAAATTAATTTATAATTTATACTCTATTTGACCATTTCACATTGATTACAAAAATAATAAATAAAATAACGAAAATATAATATAAAGAAAATATAAAATAAATAAAATAGCAATTTAACTAATTTATCTATACCAACTATTGATATATTCTCATTACAATAACTTGAGTTGGTGATTTTACTAATAAATATTGCAACATGAAAAATAATAATTTGAAACTGGTATAAATTGTATTAATAAATGGTATAATTGAAATTGAAATTGAAATAAAGTAATTAAAATTGCATTAAAAATCAAAAATAACAATTATTTTGAAAAAAAAAAAAATACTATTTTGATAGATATAGTTGATTAAATAGTTATTAGGACAAAGTGATAGGATAGATATAGTTGATTTTTAATATATGTTCTGTAGTAGATCTTGACCCAACCCAACCTATGCTAATAGGGTAGCTGCTAACAAACTAGCCTTGTATTAAAAAATAAAGGGTAAAATTGAGTAAAACAAAAAGTACTAAAACCATTTTCTATGACTCAGCCTATACATCATGTTAATTAATCACTGAATTTTGACATTTTCAGTTTTGTCAGAATTTATTTGGCTGTCCACAGAACAGAACACAGCAACATGTATTTACTATAAATGATTCATAATAGTACCGAAGTAACTTGATCATTAAGGTTAATTATTACGAAACCAGAGGGAAAAATGCTCATCCTCTAAATTATTGCCTAAAATCAATCTAAATCAAACCATGCAACCTTAACCTTTGGTCATTAATAGGTCCATGAACATGAGGTATAAATTAATTAAGCCTCTAAGAAAAACATATGGCTAGAATATTACACCTACAATACAAAACAAGATTAAAGCAACTATTGCACTCCACTCCACCTAGCCCAGTCAACAAACTGCATGCCACCATACACGTTGTTGGCAAAACGCACACCAACCGTGAAGGCCAGGGCAACTGGTGGAATCTGCTTTGCCATTGGTGATGCTTCTACCAAACGTTCTAGTCCATTTACAATCTGGTATCGCGTGTTAGAAGATACGGCAAGGAACACACCTGCATCACACGTCACAGACAGGAACAAAATACATGTCAAGTTGGTCTGTAGAATCTGAATCTATATAGTATTGACACTTTAGATTGAAAGTGTGTCCAGTGTCCGACGCATGGCAGCATCCGAACACTGACACTACTTCGAGTAATACTCAAAAGTCAAAATAGCAGTGATACCAAAAACAACAAATCAAGCATGAGAAATCTTGGTGATCCACTTCGTACATAAATTGAACCAAAGAAGTGTCTTTGGTATATGGCAACAAAAATTTAGACTCTGATGTCCATGTTTAATAGATATTCCAAAAAGTAAATCTAGTATCATCCACCACACCACTCTTCAACAACAGAGTCTTAATTAAATAGGTAAATAATAGTTTCTTAACAAAAATAATAAATGATCCGTTCAAAGAATATAACTAGTATTCAACAAAATCAGTTCTGAACATAATAAAACACATTTTCCAATAACACTTTGCCCTAATTCGGTTGCAATTTATCTTCTAATGATATGATGACTATTGACAGACAAGGGAATCGAATTTATTCTCGGAGTGGTGGCCAGCGAAGGGTGGAGTGATCGAAGGTGTTAGTTGGAGTGATGGCTGATGGTATTTTGTCTTGGTCGGCGGTAACCGAAGTGGTAGCCAGTGACTACTGGCGGTGATGTGTTAGAGTTAAAACAAAAACAATAATTATAAAAATTATTTTGTCGTTTTAAGATTTTAGGAGAAATCTATTTTCAATTTAAATGAAAAATCAACTTAACCCTATTTTACCCGAACAGGTTTTGTTATCAAAGTTAACTTTGAAAACCAAAAGCTCAAAACCACCACGAACGGTTCCTTATTGAATTGATATTGGGTTTATAATTGACAAAACTTTCCTGTTTCCATATAACTCAATGGAAACAAAGGCTTGCATTGTTTTGTAGCTAGATATGGAAGAGAAAGAAATCAAGAAATGACTTTAAACACAGAACAATTTCCTACCCCAAAGAGCAGCACTCTTCAAAAGAGGTGGTACAGGTACGTCGTCTTCTGATTTTTTTATGTTCCTGGAAGCAAGAAAATGTGAAATATTAATCACTCTGAAAAATAAGTATCAACTTACAGAATCCTTTTATATTCAAAGATCTACAAGGCTAATTGTCAGATATATGGATGAAAAGTCGGTGTGTCTGAACATAGAGTTACTTTTGTGTGTAAATCATGCAAACTGTATTCAAGAAACCGTACCGCTTTGCAGTCATGATCATGTTTGCAATGCCTTGACCGATAATACCACATCCAAATCCAACAGCTCCATACATCATACCCTGGAAATTGAAATAAACATTAAAATGAAACCTCTCATAATTTGATTGACCAGCGAAACGAACTTTGCATTCATTACCTTGAAGAAGTATGTTCCTAGTCTCTGCTGTACAGAAAATCTACATCCTGGTCTTTCAGCTTCAAATACACTGCACAAAGCGAGCAAATAAGAATATTAGAGAAAACATTCCTCAGACTCTAAAGAGACACAACAGCAATTAGGACATGAAAAGAAAGGCCCTTTTTATGGTATGATGATTGACCTGCTAGGCAAAGCTGCATAAGCTTTCTGCATACTACCAAGGAATCCCCTAGATATCAACGGTTTTCCAATTCGTGCATAAGGTGCCAACATTCCTACCAAAGCAACATTAACAACCAACCCAACAAGAAGATCCGCAACATACAACTCGAATTCATTCCAAAAGTCTTTGCCTCTCTTTTGATATTCAGCAACAGTAGCACAACAAGAATCAATTACGATCTGCATATCATGAGAGAAAACTAACAAATATTTTTCATATATCCAAAATTTTCCAACTAGGCCAACATTGCATCAACGATTTTCACAGATAGAAAAATGCAATCTCAATTCTTGATTTATGAAGTGCCACCATTAAAAAAAATTAAAAAGTATAAATTAAGATTACAATAAGACAATTCAAACAGACCTCTGAGCCAATTTTGAAAAGAAATGCCGGATCAGCCAGCATTCGGTTGCGAAGGATAGAGCATGATCTCATAGCAAATCCTAAAGGCCAAAAAGATCCCTACAATTTAAATATCATAAACAACAAAATTAAAGTCTAAGGTAATGACCATATTGTTTTGCACAAGAGCATGCACTTTGGAATCCGCAATGATTACAATGAAAGAAATGGGAAACATCTCAAAACTTTACCTCTAAATCCAAATATCTAAGAAGAAGCAACTTTGGGATTCCAACACTCTTAGCAGCCTCCAACATATCAAAAGGAAGAGTAACGCCACGTGCCTCCGTCTCTCTCAATACCTCATCATATTTCAACATCGGCCCAAATTCCCCTTCTTCTTTATCGTCATCATCATCACCACCATCACTCCCGTCTCCCGCTCCACCACTTCCAAAGCCCCCATTACCACCACTACCATCAAATAAAACTCCATTATTATAATTTCCATCAGTCTTTGAATCCGGTTCACTATCCCAATTTTTTTGTTGCTTCCCCACTACACTATCACCTCCCCCTTCCGATAATTCCACTGTTGCTGCAGCAGGCTGCGATTCAGCCGGCGGCTGCGACATACACATAATTAAAAACGTTTGTTTCTTCTGTATAGACACATATGACCCACCACACGTGTTCACACAAATGGCTGGAAATGCAGCCTCCTTCAACAACACACTCCTAAAACTCAAACTACTAAAACTTGAATATTGATTTACATTTTTCCTTAAAACAACTTCTTTTCCTACACGGACAACATGGGCCACCCCAAAATTTGAAGAACAACCCGCCATTGTCCTAAAAATTGTAACTTTTATCACCTCAAAACTACTCCAGAAAAAAAGTCTTACCAATTCTTAGTAAATAACCAAGAGAAAATTATCAACAAGTCAGAAAGGAACTAAACAGATCAAACCCCAAAATATATCTGCAAGAGACAAGGAATCAAATAAAAACATTCATCATCGAAACAAACAAATGCATGCATCTGGTAATAATGTGAAAATCAACTAAAAATCTCAAAAATGTAATTTTTTTTTACATGAAGTTAAGTAAAACAGCTAAGGAATGAAAGTGAGGTAGAAAATGAAAAAGGGGTAACAAGAAAAGGGTTTATTAGGGGAGGGAGAAGAAAAAGGTGTACCTTGTTGGGGAAAAGAACACACAATAGCAGTGAGGTTAGTGATCTAGAGTCATGAAACAGCAAGTGGGGTTAAATGCGGCGAAGTGAGAGTGATACTGTGTTTCAATTTGGTTTATATAGATTGTAATTTCGTTCTATTTTCTGGAGCAATAATTGATACAATAACACACAAGAAAACAAAACACAACAAAATGGGATGTATCTATCTATATCGTGTGTAGGTCGCGTGGGATATTTATTTAAGATTGTGTTTTAGCTTTTCACGTTTATTTGTGGGTACAAATTAGTAATGAAACACACGGTACCTATCAAGCCATGTGTATTAACCCTTCTTAATTGCCACTATTAATAATTTTTTTTTTGTTAATTTAATTGAAGATTTGGGAGAATATAAATTCGTGATCAAATCTTATTTATGTTTTAGTCATATTTTTTGTAAATTAGAACGGTTAAAACTGAAAAAACATATTTATACATAATGAAATATATACTTTTTTCTGTAATTGTTTATGAAATAAAAGAGGCAAGTCCCCCAAAATAGAGACTTACAAAGTGTTATCCCTAAATAAAAAAAGAGCAAAACTAGAAACATTATCAAAACCCAAATTACCCATATCAAGACTAAGACCGAATTTTGCAAAAGATTCTACAATGTGATTAGTTTCACGTGGAATATAATGCACTTTAAACCTTAACAATTTGGAGAGGAGACCACAAGATTTATCAACCAAAGTGAAGCATAAATAACATCAAGTACTCCCAACATCAATTAACCTAACAACCTCCAAAACATCAAATTCAATAATAGCTATATATATTATTACTAAATACTAGCTCGAGACTTTTTATTAAAGCTCACATTTCCAACATCAGGCAAGACAACAAGCAAACAAATGTTCTAATTTTTACTAAATTATATTTTATAATTAAATTTAAAAATTAAATTAATCAAAAACATATAATCATTAAATTTAAATATACATTTGATTCATGCAGATATATAATTTTTTATTTAGATCTATTCCTTGTAAAATCAGATAGAATTTATTGGTCTCTAACGCTAAATCAATAGTAAAATAATGACGAATTTTTCAAAACTGATTGTCTCTATTATCAATTATTTGTTTAGATATCAAAATTGATTGTGTCTATTTTACGGAGACTAAATCTAAAAAACAAAATTATCAAAATTAAAATAAAAAATTGATATATTTATAAAAATCAAAGACATATTTGATCTTAATTTTTATAAATAAAATATTATTATATTTTTTACTAACACTAAGAATACAACTATTTGTGATAGATTGGAAAGTTGGAATTTGCATTTCTTTCCAATTGATCAAATACAAAACAAACGGAAGTTATATAATAAAAAAGGGGAAAAACGTTTTAAATTAATTAGTTAGCTATACGCATATCACAGTTTATTCTATTGAAAGTGTTATAAATACAATCTGTCGTTCAAATAATATCACAGCTTAGAGTCTTGCTTCTTTTAAAAAAAAATTTGTCATATAATCTGGCATATCAATGGTATAGGGTATTTAATAAAAAAAAAACTAACTTAATCTATTATTTTAAATAGATTAGACTTAAAACTATATATAAAAAAATTTATTAAATTTTATAAACTGATATATATATATATATTATTAATATTAATATTTGTTAATTAAAAGTTTATTTTATTTTTTTTTTCTGATAAAGTTATTACAGACTTATTAGTTATAATTTTATTAACTTTTTTTATATATATTTATTATTTAAATATTTTAATAGAAAATAAATTTTCGAATCAAAATAGACTGTTAAAAAATATCGGACTAAACTTTAAAAAAATATCAGAAAAAAAAAAATCAATATAACTGTAAATAAGAATAAAAGTAACTAATTGATTCAAAAGAATTCAAATCACTTCAACATAGACCAGAGCCTCCTAGATGATAAAAGCTTATAATCAAGAGAGTTCCAAAAATCATCTACTTTCATATAGTTTGATTTTTATTGTCAAAAAAACAAAAGCAAACGAGCGATTGTTCAATTAAATTTATTGTTGCATTACGTTAATTATTAAAATGGAAAAAGTTCGAAAATCTTCAACATGCAAATCATGTCTGGGTGGTGTAGTCGGTTATCACGCTAGTCTCACACACTAGAGGTCCCCGGTTCGAACCCGGGCTCAGACAATTAAATTTTTTAAAAACATTTGTTTTTACAAAAAAGTCAGAAATAAAACGCAATACTTTTCTCCTTCTCTTTTCTTCACTTGTTCAGTTTCTTTCTTCATTCTTTTACCAATTATCACATCACTTCCTTCATCGTTCTCCTCTTCCTTCACGCCTCTTTTCAATTCATATTTTTTCCTTCCATTTTCAATCACCGCACCATCGAAGTTTCTCTCCGAAATCGAAACAAACCCAAAGAGAGAGAAAATGGATTGGGGAAACGTTACCGCCGAAGATCTCGTCGACGCTCTCCGCGAAGTGGATTGGTCTTCGCCGCCGCGTCCTCTCTCTGAATTCTTCTCCCGATTCACCTTTCCGAGATCTTCCTCCAAATGGAACAGCCGTCTCAAATGCAATCTCTACTAGTACCAATTCGCCCTCCTTTTCGTTTTTTGCTTTTCTTTTCCAATTCGAATCAAATTAGGTTTTCGTATTTTAAGGTTTTTGTATGAACTTTTTGATACTGATTTTTGTATGATTTTGAACTTATTTTGAGCTTTTACAATTTTCCTTTTACTGTATATGTCTGTTCAAACGGAAATTGGATTTATTTTATTTCATAATAGATATAGATGATTCCGTGATCAATTTTTTATTACGTGGACATAGTATTTCGGGATTATTTTGTTATTGTTATCTGAATTATCACTGTAGACAAGTTTTATGGTTGGAAAATAACGAGGGTTATGGTTGTATTTGCAGCTACCGAACCAACTACTTCATTTTGATTGTTTCTGTTCTCAGTAAGTGAGCATGTTGAATTCTATTTATTCAACATTTTAGGTTTTACATTTCTTGATGTGTGCTTTGCATTGCTGTCTGATCATCCGCATTTTGAATTGTGCAGTTTTGGGTTTTCTTCGGAGGCCGCTTGCTATTGTAGCCGCGCTTCTTACAGCACTCAGTATCGCCTTTCTAAATGACAGGTAAGCAGTGTTAGTGTGGTACCTACTGGCTCTCTTTATGCAATGTTGTTTTAAGGCTTATTTGGTTTTACAAACATTTTGGTTGAAGGTGTTGTAATGGTGTGCTAGTTTTGTAATTGTTGTTTATAGTAAGATTTTGATGCGACTTTTTGCGATGTTAATCTGATTTCTTTGCAGCTGACTTATGCTTCTATTCCACACCTTTTTTCGCCATCATAGTTAATTAATGATCACCCCTCCCCAAAATTAGTCAAATTCTATGGTTACCCAAACGAAAACAAAGGAACTCCAAAGGATTATGACATAAATGTTGAATTCAATGAGCTGCCTAGAAGTTATACTCAGATGACATGGGCTGTTAGAAAATTATATTTTTCAAGTTCTATGCAGGATTTGTAAAATATTTACAATTTTTTTCTCCAAACCCAGGGAATGGAAGAGTATGAGAAGATTTGAAGTTTGAAGACTTCATTTAGTCTGTCGACTGTCCCAGTTTTATTTTTATTATTATTATGGAAATGCTAACTTTTCAATATTTCTTCGACATCAGTGATCAATATAATGGGTATTTTTTTTGCAGCTTTGCAGGTACCTTCAGTGAGAAGGTTACAAGAACAGTTAGGCAATTTTCGCCTCATTTAGCCGCCAAAATGAGACCCCCTCTTACGTAAGTATGTTTGGTTGTTATTATATCTATGCATCTTTGGATTTTTCTGCATCTTTAGTAATTATTCTTATTCCAGGCCTGTTATTCGTGGACGTCCATCAGCTAAGAGAGCAATTTATATTTGTGGTCGGCCGCGTTGGGTGTTTGTCTTGATATTTTCTTCCGGTAAATATAGTCTATGAAACAGTTATTTTTTCTCCTTATAATTTTGGATGTTTGCCCAATCCTTGTTACAAACTTACAATTGGAATTTTTACTGACCGAAGTGCTACTTTTACCCCTTCTTTGCAGCAAGTTTTTTTCTCTGGTTTGTTTCGGCTGGTCTCTTGACTGTTTTATGGGCGCTTGCTATTGGTCTTCTTGGTAATTGCAGATTGAGAAATTTTAATCTTAATAAGTTGAGCATTTTTGTTCTTTTTTTTTAGTTGATTTTTCCTGCTTTTTCAGCTACCATCCTGCATGCAAGCTTTAGAACACCTAACCTGAAAGCACGTCTAAACACATTCCGTGAAGAATTTCGTGCTGTATGGCGCAATTATAGTGAGCTGTAGCTCTCATAAAATTTGCTGGACTGAATGTGAGTGCTTTCTGCATAGAATTTTTTTTTGATGGAATGCACATCATATATATATGCGTAATAATTTCCTGTTTATGCACAATTTGTAATATACAAGGGCATGTTGAAATGATTGAGAGTTGATATGTATGCTATAGAGTTATATAGTCTGATAGGCATTTGCTTGAAACGTACTAAAGTATTTGGTTGATTCGTAAGGGATTTGAAAGGGAAGCGGGTGGAGGTGGCCAACAACCCTTTTTCTTAATTTTGTCTACCCTCTAATATCAGACGACTTACAAGGGAGAAATAATATTTTAAGTATACTGACTAAAAGCATTTTATGTAGAAATCCAAGACTACCCTTTACCTCCTTACATCGTTGCCACCGCTAGGCACCTTCGATTGTCACTCCTGCAAACACCAACATGCTGCTGTCAGGCATCCTTCACTATTATCACCACTGCATAGTATCCTTCACCAGTCACCACCACCACCATTGAGCACCCTTCATTTCTGCTTGACACTTGCCACTGTTGCTAGGAATCCTTTAGTCTACCATTGCTGCAATTGCCATTTCCCGATGCTCCACTATCACCACCCTCTACGTCACTATTATTGAACATCCTCCATTGTCTATGCTGCTTGTTACCCTCAACCACCATCACTGTCGCTTAACATCCTTCACCACCTTTGCTGTTAGATACCCTCATTATTGTTATTGCAATCCAGCACATTCGATTGCCCCTGCTGCTGCTTGGTACCCTCAACCACCATCACTGTCGCTTAACATCCTTCACCACCTTTGCTGTTAGATACCCTCACTATTGTTATTGCAATCCAGCACATTCGATTGCCCCTGCTGCTGCTTGGTACCCTCAACCACCACCACTGTTGCTTATATACACTGCTCAACATTGCTGCCACCATTTGGTACTCTTCATCATAGCTCACCCACTACCACCACTGCTGTTCGACACCCTCTGTCATCTGCTACTATCACTATTACTAAGCTATATTATTAAATTAGTTTTATTTTTCCCCGTCCATTCCCTTCTTCCTTTGAACCAAAAACTGTTGCACATTTTCTATTTTTGTATAATCTCAGCTGTCATAAATATATCTCTTTCTCTACTAATATGTTCTATCCAAAACATGGGTTTAGCCAACATGATACATATTGGACATGAGAAGCTGAGTTAGGGGAGATTCAACATGGGAAATCAACAAAATGAATGGACGAGTGATAGGGCTTGGGGGATGAAGGGAAAGTAAGTAGCAAATAAGGCAACGAGAAAGAGGGGTATGATAGCACCATTTTTATTTATAAATGGAAGTTAACATATGGATTTTTTTGTAACCGCTAACGGTAGATTTGGAAGAAAAATATGTTACACCAAATGTGTGTATTGCCTTTATTAATGTTACAGATTATAGATATAGGGATGTTTCCATTGATGTTATTTAGTTCTGTATCTTAAGCTTTCTGTGATGAAGAAGGTAAAACAGGTTCTACATGATAAAATTTATAACATTGTCTTCACAGGAAAGGAACTCAATTCCTCTGGGTTTTCACTCTCAGTTTATAGAAATATCCAAATATCTATCTTACATTATATTATCTTGACTCTCCCATCTATTGGCTTTATGAATTGTTTTAAACTTCTATAATATGCTCAATGTTTTAGTAGTGTTGGAATAAGTGATAAGCACCTGATGATCTATATAAGAATGTGCATTTAAATTGAGCTGAAAGTGTGATTGCCTTTCCTTTGTATCCACCACTCTTAATTTTGTGTAACTTCTGTCCAGTAACTAGTTTATATTGTAAATGAGAGGGATCAGATTTCATGAGTATGACTTTTGGCTTATTCATGTGATGTGTAAACTTGGAAATGTAGATTTCTTCTGGTTTGATTTAGATTTCAGGGGGCTGCAGACCTCGGTTTTCATCCATTTTTTGATTTGGGACCATTCCTCACACTCCCTCTTTTTATTTTCTGATGTTAACATGTGCTCTTTTCACCATGTCATTTTTTGGAGTATAATTGTGATATTAAGCATTCTATTATACACTTGAATTATGGCTTTCTTGGCAAACCTTGTAGATTTACAAATTTTGGTATCACTCAAAAGAATTGCATGACTGATGTGGTATAAATGTTGTTTTAGGTATGCCGTATGCTGCATTTTAGTGGGAGCAATTTCCTGTGATTGGATTGGAACTTTCCAGGGAGGCTGCCAACCGTCCAACAGATTGTAAATTTTCTGAATCGTGCTTCTGTAAAGTACATTGTTTTCATTGTTTATTATATCTTAGTGGAAGCATTGGAATATGGATACATCCTGTAACATAGGAACTGCCACCATACTAGTTCTCAGAATTCTTAATTCCGCTGTGTGAAATTGGTTAAAATACTTCAATTACTTTTATTGTTCTTACTTGTAGGTTCTTATTTATTTTGATACTGTGATTTCTGTTTTGGTAAAGATTACAAAAATTGTTGCCTATCTTTTATGATTTAGTATGATGAATGTTTCTGGAGCAATTTTGTTTTGGTAAAGTACTCCTTCCAGTCTCATATATAAGCAACAAAAAAATATTTCACACCCTTTCAGAAAAGTAATTTGGTTCATTTAATTTTTTTGAAGTAATGAAAAAAAGTCATTGTATTATCTATATGTTGTCCTTCATGATAACTTGTTTCATGTGAATAAAATGAGTTATTGAAAAATAAAATCTACCATAATTAAAGTGTAATATAGGAATTATAACATTAAATAAAGTAGAATTAATCAAATTTTGGTTATATTTTAGATCATCAAATATGACCTCTTTTGTTGGTTATATTCGAGATCGAGATTGTACTTATTAGGTGGGTAGAACTTCTGTTCTTACGTTACGTATGTTGACTTTGATATATCTGTGATGTTCTGCATGCTGTTTCTGTATGTTCTTTGTTCATATACGAGCTCCGGTAAATCCGCTGACCAATTCTTTGATGTCTCTTCCATCTTTGTAAGTAGGACACTGCCATGATTGTGGCTAATGTTTTTTGGTGTCCATTGTGGCGAGGTTCATAAGGGAAAAGAGGGATGGATGTTCTATCAAAGTGGCCATGTCACCCTTAATGATATATTAAACACGTTCTAGTGTATCACATCAGCTTGAATCATATTAATTTTCTTTTTTTAATTTTTTGTTTACTCTAACAATGAACTTAAAACAAAATAGAGTTTATTATATCACATAATCTTGAAGCAACTCATTTAATTTTATTTTTTTACATATTAATCATATTAGATTTCACAATTGTATAATAGAATGCTTAATATCACAATAATTGTCGATTAATATTATTATATATGATATAAATAAATAAATACATGATATAAATAAATAAAAATAAAATAAATGAAAGATAACGGTCATAAGTTTATTATTAATAAATTATAAAAAACATAACGATCAAAAATTTATTATTATTAAATTATGAAAGTAACCTTAGTAGTAATACAACTTTATCAGTGAATTTGCCAAAAATTAATTAACCTGTAATTAGTCTTATAAGGTCTTTCGTGATTTACACAATTCTCTCCAAACGTTTTAAACATTGCAGTCCTTTCCAAAAACTTTCATTATTTTTTTTTTATCTTTATTAATTCTGTTAAGTGAAATAAAATATTTCACTAATTGAATAATAGCTTAATTTAATACTTTTAAATGAAATAATATTTCATTATATCTCTTTCCAATTGAATGCATTTCAAATAAAAAGCAAGGGCAATTAATACCTTTATAAAATTAAACTATTTAATATTTTTTCATGTAATTATATATATATATATATGTTTGCTTGTGAAATTCTCTTTGCGAATGGTTATAAAATGGCCATTAAAATCATTTTAATTAATAAAAATGTTTTTATGTTGCAATTTAAAAAATAAAAAAAAGAATATATTTGCTTGTGAAAGAAGTCTGGTTAATTCAAAATTTGACCATAAGAGAAGTCCAAACATTAATCGATTAAATTAGGGTTCGAACTTATTTTGACCATGAGAGAAGTCCAAACATTAATCGATTAAATTAGAAGTCCAAACATGAATTGATTAGGCCATTTTTATTATTTCCAAATTTGAATATATTTATTTATTTTATATAAATATAGTAATATCATTTTAAATATCAAAAATAAATAACACAAGGTCATTTTCAAATTCAAATTCATTGGCCTTTTGGTTGCAAGATATTTTAAAATGATGGTTTATTCTTTAAAAAATTTGAAATGCTAAATTTGAACTCTTATTTTTTATAAAAATTTAAACTCTATTATTCTTTAGTGATTTTTTTGGGTCTATAGATGAGATGATAAAATTACACTCGTGATGTCTCGATTTAGAATTCAAAATATTAAGAACTTTTAAGGTTTAAGAACTTTTAAATTAACAAGATTAGGATTTGACGGTTAAATTAGGATTAAGAACTTTTAAGGTTTATATTTCCCATCATTCAACTTTATGCGTACATTTATGCTGTAACGCGTTTGGGCTTCAAAAGGACAAGACAATTATTTTAAAAAAGGGACAACGACAAGATTCCCTAGTGTAAGCATTTATACCAAATTAAAAAAAAAAAGACTTTTAATAAGGAAAACGAACCAAATTTATCACTATTTTCTTTTTAGCCTTTCATAGGATTATAAGAGGTGGAAGAGCATTACTACAAATCTACAATTAGGGTGTAACCACAAAAATTACAGGTTGGCCCCATGTTATTTTGCACTCTTTCAAGCTCACACCATGTGCTATACCACCATATTATCCCAATTGATACAAAATATTCTGTTTTCTCTAAAGGCTAAAGATATATCATATTAATCATACCGCCCTTGGTGATTTCAAGTCTTAAAATTCATAATTGATGGTACTTGTGATATATATTAAGGGTAATGAAAGGAGCTGAAAATTAAACTCGAGACATATATAGGGGAATATATATGTAAGAAGAAAGAATGGGAAAATACTTGAGTTGGGTACAAGCTTTGGCTACAGCATGGGGATTTATGTTGTTGGTGGCTCTCCTATGTTGTTGTTTAAGCACTAAACCTCGACGAGATGGTGATATTATCTCCGGCAACGGTGGTTGCACTTGTGATGGTGGTGGCCATGGTTGTGTATAATGTTTCACTTCAATCAATTAATTAACATCATGCCAATTGAATTGTTAGGGGCAAAGAAGTTACTTTTTTGGGATAGTACGTAGGTAATTCAATCCTTTGGGGTATACTTCATGTACATATTTTTACTTTATTGGGGTATTTTTTTTTTACTAGAAACATAGAATTGTTAATTAGTATTGAATATGTTTATAATAATGGGTGATGATTATGCAATTTAGTTGATTATGTTGCAGCCTATATATATATATATATTATATATTGTTAAGTTTAGTGTTCTATCTTTTTCAATATCTTTCTCATAACTTAAAGATTCTTTCCAATCGATTGGTTATATAATGCAGTTAAGTATGGTTAAATTAATAAAGAAAAATACTTTTTTTAATCTAACGATTAAACAAAATTTTGTTTATCTTCGAAATATAAAACTTAGAAGTTAATAGTTAATACTTCTTAATATGTTATTTAAGAAGTTATAATGAATTTAGCCTAATTGTAAGTAATTAATTAAATTAAATTTATATAAGAATCCATTTTGTAAAAAAAAAAAAACAGAATCCATCTTTGCTTGACACTTTCAAACGAACACTTTCTTTGTTCTTTGTTATCAACTAGCATTGGTAGCTTAAGTAGAGAATCGAATATATTATTTAGACAATGCTTTTTCATCTACGACTAACAAGTAACTTCGGGGTTGAACTTTACCTTTCCTATCTTATTATAGAGGAAGCTTCATCCTCATTCAAACCTCGGTGACTTTGTTTCGCATATTCCAAAATTTAATTAAATATCTTCAATTAATATTACATGCATGCGCTTAGGTGAGGATACAATGAAAGGCCTCACATGCATAACATAACTTTTGCTATGAGATAAATTTAAGAGATGATGTCCAAATCCAAAGTAAAAAAAATCTAATGACTTATTGAGCATTAGCGTGTATCGTGCATAAGATGTTTTTACATGCAACACATTTGATGTACAAGATATTTTAGACCCTATCATATATATGTACCAAAACAAGCAAAAACCAGAACGCAAAGCGATCATGTGAATATTTGTATTTTTCGACTATATTGACATACGTGGTTCAAGACCTTAATTCTATGCCAAGCTTAAAACAATTAGTTAGCTTTTTCTTAATTTAGATACATTTGACTTGAGACCTGTTATAAGAGCGGTAAGGCTTCCAATACAAGAAAAACACCATTTTGTGGCCAACTTTATAAATATTTTGTGGCCGAATAAAACCCTCACAAATTAGTGATCGAAAAAGCCCTCACAAATGCCAAAATTGAAATTGGTCTTTATTTGTGGCTGAAAAAGCCCTCACAAATTTTTAAATATTTAACTGGATTTTGTGGGTGCCGAAGCCCTCACAAAATCACAACATTGTGATTTTGTGAGGGCTTAGGCAGCCACAAAATCCAGTTAAATATTTAAGAATTTTGTGAGGGCTTTTATAGCCACAAAAAATCAATTTGTGAGGGCCAAATCCGTCACAAAGGACTCACGTGACCAGTGGCATTTGTGGCTGCAAAGGCCGCCACAAAATTTTAAACCTACGTGGACTTTGTGACTGCTTTGGCCGCCACAAATGCTTAAGGTAACACTATATATATTTTTCTCTCCTCCTCCTTCATTTTTTCACATCTAATATCTCTCTAAAACCTCATTCTAACTATTCTCTCCTCCTTCTCTCTACACAAAATTACTCTTAAGCTTCATTTAAATTTGGTAAGTATAAATTTTAATTTATTTATAATTTAAATTAATTTAAATTAATGTTTAATTATAATTATGATTATTAATTTAAATATTTTATTATTAATAATTTAAATATTTTTTTATTAATTTAAATTTTTTATTATTAATATTTTATTATTTAAATTAATCTTTAATTTTAATTTAAATATTTTATTTTAAATTTTTAATTAAATTAAGATTAGTTTATTATATATTAAATTTAATTTCTAATTACATTATATTTTAAATTTTAATTTAATTATAATTTAAATTTTAATATTATATTTATATTAATTAATTATATATAATATTATAATAAACTATTAATTTTGAATTTAAAAATTAATTTATTAAATACGTATTATTTTGTGGCGGCCTAAGCCCTCACAAAATATATTATTTTTTAATCAGGATGACATTTGTGGCAGCCAAAAGTCCTCACAAAGGAAGGAGGGAATTTGTGGCGGTCTGGGCCCTCACAAAGGTCCAATCAGAAAAATTCAGCCTGTCCTTTGTGGCGCCCTATGCCCTCACAAAGGCAGACTTTTGTGGCTGCAAAAGCCCTCACAAATGCCTGCCTTTTGTGGCTGCAAAAGCCCTCACAAATGCCAACCTGTTTCAGGCACTTTGTGGCTGCAAAAGCCCTCACAAAATTTTGTGACCAGCTTCTTTGTGACTGCCAAAAGCTCTCACAAAATCCACCTTTGTGGCTGCTATTTGCCCTTTGTGAGGACTTTTGACCCTCACAAAATCCATCATTTCTTGTAGTGTTCGTTTTGTTTAAAGAAACAAAGGACAAAAAGTGGCATAAATGGTAAAATAACAAAAATAATATATATATATATATATATATATATAATTTATATAATTTATAAAAATACATAAATACATATTTTAAATTACATAATTCATTCATAAAAACTATCATAAATTTTACAAAAATTACGATAAAATTAATGTCGAAGGTGACCTCCAGTACCACATTGCCGAAGTTTTCTCACATGTACTGGATTTTGACGACGTCTTGGTATATTACGAATTTGTTGTTGTTGTTCTTCTTCTTGATCTTCGTCTTCTTGCTGTTGAGTATGTCTAGAAGAAAGTGCTGCAGAAGAACTACTTCTACCTTGAGTCCAGTTGGATATTTGATTCAACATAATATATGCATTCCCAAAGCTTGGAATTTGAAAGCTTTGTTGACACATATTATTCAGTAACTGGGTAGCAGACTCAGGTGTATTATGACGAGTGTTGAACTTGTTATACAACAATTCCTCTTCGTTTGATGCAAATGATAGTCGACGATTGTCTTCTTGATGTGGTTGTTGGTTGTCAAAATTAAATTGTTCTGCTGACGTGAACCCGTAAGATTGATGTGGTGTGTGGATAAAAGTATGAGGAGACGGTTGAGTGTTCGGAGGTGTTGGTATATACTATTAATGATTTTGTTGTGTTGTATTGGGCATTAATTCTTGAAAAAAATATTGGCTAGATTGTGGTGAAAGTTGGGGTTGATTGACATGAGGATCAACCAATTGATTTTCTATAGAAATAAATTGTTTAGAATTTTTGCAAAACCAAACCATGTATTCCTAACTTGGTTTAAATTCAACATTTAGAGGTTGACCATGAAGAATATGATTCTCTCGTTCATTCCACTATTTGCTCTCATTTTCATAGAATAATGCACAACTATAGACAACTTATACAAATCTACCTTATGATACTTTCTATTGTTCCTCGGGGGATGTGGAACTTTTTGAGGTAGTCCAAATTGTACTTTCAATCTATCGGTTTGATCCATTTCTATTATGTAGAAATAAATCAAATATGTAGATGCATTCCATAGCCAATTGTCTTCTGGGTGATTGTATATTAGATGTAGGTAGGGTCTCTAGAGAAACTGATATATAAAAAGTTTGATAGTAATATATGCATAAGAATAAATAAAATAATAGAAATAAAATAATGTTTTAATATATTACATCGTTAATGGTCATATGATCAATTTTTGATCGATATCCAGCGGTATGATAACGAGGTGTATTGCCAAAATTCATACACTTTCCACTATATATACGAAAACAAATTTGAATGTTAGTGAATTAATTCATAGTTTTATAAATATAATATTTACCTTTTTTATATTTACCTTTTTGCGAACGAAAAATGAGGCTCAAGATTACTTATTGGTACAAGAAATGATATATGGTACCATGCCTATGTTTGAAGTAGATGTGAATATCCACCGATTGACATAACACCGAGTTCAGATGCACGACACAATTCTCTATAAAATGTTGCCAAGCATGCTGAACCCCAACTGTATTCTCCCGTCTCTCGCAAATCTCTCAACAAGTGCAACCACATAATATGTACTCTGTTGTGGGATTTGTCAGACATTAATATGCCCTCAATAAATTCTAAAATATATGCTCTATAATGTATACTTATTTCTTCATTAGGTGATTCTGGAGTTAACATTGAAAATATTTCTTTTAGCCATTTTAATTTTATGAAATTCCTTTTTCTTTGAGATTCAAGTTGCATGACTCCTAACAAATCTAAAAAATCATATGTCCATGATACCATAGTTGATCCAATTATTGCTTTAACCCCAACACGTAAGCCAAGTAGCAGTGCAACATCATCTAATGTTAGAAAATAAGGTGTCTAATATAATTTTTCGACACCCTGCCTCATTTGGATAAGACCTAGTTTATTATGAATTGTTAAATGTTGAAGACGACGAAGATGTTGAACTCATGTTTGATGTTCATAAACAGTGGCCGCAACCTAGTTCTATCAAGTTATATGTCATGTTTGAGGACGATAATCTATTATACGATGTTGGTCAGCCGTCATCCTCAACCACACCTCACCCTAAATACCATTTTCAAACACAAAACACTTATTCTTTTCAAAATTATGAATCTTACCAACCTGAACCATACCAACCCGAACCATACTTTGACCAAGCTGAAACATCTAAACCTAAACCATCTCAACTTGAACCGTATATTCCACTAGGTGATGTGATCAATTTTGATCAACAAGAAATAAGTGAGGAGAGTGAAGAAGAAATATACTTTCACGAATATGAGGACGAGGACGATGACAATGGCAATGACAATGATATAGAGCCAAAAACTCATGTAATTGCAACGACATACGATCCACCATTCCATATGCGTAATCTAAACTTGGGTTATTCTTACCAATCATGCGAATTTGATATGCCATCCAATGAACCATCTCCATTAGATGCATCTCTTGAGATTGGAATGAAGTTTAATAGCAAACAAGATTGTCAACTTGCAATTAAGCATTATCACATAAAACACTTACTCAATTACCGTGTAGTGCAATCTGATCAATACAGGTATGTAGTTAAATGTGTAAATCCACAATGCTTGTTAAAATGCAGGGCTTCGTTATTCGTTGTTTGAAGGGCCCCCACAATTGCGCTAATTCCTCTATGTCACATGATCATACCAAGCTTGACTTTAACATCATATGCGAAAGCATAAAGTCACTTTTGAAAGCTGATCCGTCAATCAATTAAAGTGAAGGTGATCATTGCACATATTCGTGAAAGATACAACTACATGTACAATCACCTATAGAAAGACATGGATGACAAAGAACAAAGCTATCGAAACGATTTATGGGAAATGAGAAAAGTCTTACAATGACCTTCCAAGGTGGTTGTTGACTATGCAAAAATTTCTTCCAAGAACTATTGTGGAAATGAAAGTATCACTTGCATATTTTGATAATACTCTATTACAGGGTCAAAAAATTTCAAACGACTATTATGGGCTTTCCCTTTGTGCATATTTGGGTTTAAATTTTGTAAACCATTTGTCTTAATGGATGGAACTTGATTGTACGACAAGTAGAAGATAATTCTTTTGCTTGCTATTGCACAAGATGGAAACAAAAATACAATTCCCATTGCTTATGCACTTGTGGAAGGTGAGACAGGGGGTGGTTGGAGCTTTTTTTTTTTGAAAAATATAAGAAGGTAGGTAACATCTCAAGTCGACATTTGTTTGATTTCATATAGACACGAATCCATTAAAAGTGCTTATAATAATCCAAATAATGGTTGGAATGATCCTTTGTCAACACACGTGTACTGCATCTGACACATTGCACAAAATTTCATGAGAGAGTTCAAGGACAAGGTACTTCAAAGAAAACTTGTTTGTATGTGAAATGATCTAATTCTTCTTAGTATATTTTTCACTTATCACTTTATCATATTTGATAATTTTTACATCATTTATAACAGGATATGCATTAAATGAGCCATAATTCAAATATTACCGCAATGAAATTAGGATGGCAAATCCAGAGGCTTTAAGATGGATCGATAATATCCCCCCAGAATAATGGACTATGACTTATTCTCAAGGTTGATGATGGAGACACATGACAACAAACATTTCCGAGTCAATCAACGCAGTGCTCAAGGGTACACACAGTCTCCCAATCACTACTTTGGTACAATCAACATACTATAGATTGAGAGTTTTAAGTGTAGAAAGGGGATAACAACATCAGGCGTCATTAGCTTCTTGTCGAGTATACTTAGATGATTGCATGGACAAGATTAACTACGAAGTTGATAAATCTAAATACTCACCAAGTCATGCAATTCGAATGAAATTGTTATTCTTTCATGGTGCATGAAGTAGTAAACCCAAGACAGTTGTGACCAATTGGTCATTTTGAAGTCAACCTTTAAAGAAAATGGTGTGATTGTGGAAAATTTTAGACTATACATGTTCCTTGTTTACATGTCATAGCTGCATATTCTTACGTTAGTCAAAACTATCAAATGCTTCTACCTGACGTGTACAAGATTGTTAATTTATTTAACATCTACAAAGAAGAGTTTCCACCTATACCCAATGAAGGATATTGGTCCACATATGAAGGTGAAACATTGTATCACAATCCTGAAATGCGGAGAATTAAACAAATCGTCCAAATAGTACATCTATTAGAACTGAAATAGACGTTAAACAAAAAGTACCAAGAAAATGTGGACTATCTCGATTAACTGGCCATACTCGAAAACATTGTCCAAATGTTATAGATAGCTCTAGTCAATCTATGTAATTTAAAATTTGTGTTTATTTATTTTTATGAATCACACACACACACACACACACACACACACACACACACACACGCACGCGCACACACACACACACATATATTTAAATTATGTAAGAAGTCGCCATTTGAAACGTGGGCTTACTTAAGAAAGTCGCCATTCCAAATGGCGACTTGTGACTTAAAAAAAAAGTAGTATTTTAGTTAATAAATTTGAAAATAGAGTATTTAAGTAATTTTTTTTGGAAATAGAGTTATTTAAAAAATAGATGATTATTTGATGTTTGTTAAAAAAGTAATTATGAAAGAAAATAAAGTTAATTTTTTGTTTTTGTTTTTCTACTTATGACCGTCTGATGTGCATGATGAGATAAAAACATGATATCAAGATATGTGTATGAGATATAATAAATATTATATGTTTGATGTCCTCGTGATAACATATTATCTAATATTATTTTATTAAGTCATTTATTTGGAACACACATTATCATGACATAATATAATATATTATATTTAAATAAAAAAATTACTATTGTAAATTAATAAAAAAAGTTATTGAAACAATTATATACTATTTTTCTCAAATAAACTTAGACAATATTTTTTAAAACTACAAAATACTAAAAAAAAAATTAATTAACTATTGAATGAATTTTATATTTTAAAAAAATTCATTGACACTATTAAACAAATAATTTTAAGTCAAAATGTTTTATTTTATTTGTTGGATAAACTAAATTTGTAAAAAAAAATATTTATTTTAAAATTTAAATTAGTCTTTAAAATGTAATAATTTTAAATAATAATTTATTAGATTATATAAAATAAAATACTATTGTCACATAAATCATACATATAGATTTTTAAAACTAATTACTAACATTTTAATTTTAAATTTTAATATCAAATTCTATTGTGTTTTAATTATATTTTTTTTAAGAATTATAACTACATAGACTCTGAAGGATAAACCGTATTCATAAATTTTTCCGCAAAATAAATTCAAATCTATTTTGCGTCTCAATTATATTAACTTGAATATATTTTTATATACTATAAGTTTTTGAATCATAAAATCTACAATTATATGAAGACATATGCACGCCAAGATACAGTTTTATAATCAAGAAAAGAAAATTGAGTAATATGTGTATATTGTGCAACAACACTCTCTAATACTAAGAGATTATCTGATGTCTATTTATAAAGACACGTATTCCCATCAAATAGAAGTAACTAACATGTTTATTATTGAAAAAAGTTTGGTTTTCTTGCATGCACCCATCATTCATGAAGAATAATATGTATATCATCAAATAGAAGCAACTAACATGTGTATTATTGATAAACGTTTGTCATTCTTCCATGTATTCATCATTCATGAAGAATAATATGTATATGTTACATATTAAAATTTACACCTTTTCCCAACAACTCTCAATACATAACTCTTTCTCTCCTCATCAAAAACAAAAGTGGTTTGCAATTGAAATAAAGATATAGTTTGACTAAATAAAGTATTTCAATGAAAAAAATTATAAAATGACAAAAGAGTGGATCAAAAAAGTTACTTGAATTTTATTAGTATATCTTTGGCATCCTTCAACGCCTTATCTCTCCAATCATGAATCGTAATTGGGATATTTTGTCGAACAACAGCCCCAATGTAACTTACAAACATGAAACTGTTGGGGTCAATTGGCTGACCACTCTCATTCCAGCCAACCTAATAAACTCATATAGTAAGTACATGCTATTAAAAAAAGATAAAAAAATACACAAGAAACAAAGTATAGTATAGTATAACCTCAAATTTGATGCCATTGCTCCTTGCTTTAATGACCTTTTGCATTATAGTTGCACCACGTTTGACTTCCTTTTCATAAGTCTTAGTGTTGACAACTTCTTGATTTTGACATTTTAAATCTTTGTTTGTATCAATTTAACTACAACAAGTTCCACATGCAGTTTAGTATAACTTCAACAAGCTCAACATGCATTATTCTAAGTACATATCAGTATCAGTATATCTTGAACAAACTCAACATGCATTTTAATGATTACAAAAAATTAATAACATCAATACCTGAATAATGAGGGTTCGAAGAAATACGAAATGCGAAGAAAAGAGGGTTCGCAGAAATATGTTTCGCAGAAATATGGTTTGAAGAAATACATAATGTGGGTTACGTATTTCAATGAAAATATATTGTGTGCAATGGAAGAGATGATCTTGGATGAAAATAAGGTTCAAAATGAAGGAGATGATCGTGGAAATAAGGTTCTTAATGGACGAGATGATAGGGTTTGCAAAACAAGAGAAGAACGATGAAAGTTGAGATGATAGTGAAGTTTACGTAATGAAGAGGAAACTGAAGCGATTTATTGTTATATATAAAACCCTTTTATAACGCTTTTTTATAAGCCTTTTAGAATGCTTTTTAGGAAAGCACTCTAAAAGGCCTAAGCCTTTTACAACGCTTGTTTGAAAAGCGCTCGAAAAGGCGCATTTATTTAATTTTTTAAAAGGCTCTTTTATAGCGCTTTTTCCAATAAGCGCTGTAAAACACCTCATTGTTTTCTAATATTATATGAATATTTTTTTAAAGCCTTTTACAGCCTTACAACGCTTGTTGGGAAAGCGCTCTAAAAGGGCTCCTTATGTTATTTTAAAAAGGCTCTTTTACAACGCTTATTTGAAAAAGCGTTGTAAAAGACCTCCTTGTTTTATTATGTTATGTGAGTATTTTTTTTAAAGCCTTTTACATCACTTTTTCAAATAAGCGCTCTAAAAGGTCTCTTTATTTTATTTTTAAAAGGGTCTTTTACAGCGCTTTTTTGAACAAGTGCCATAAAAGACCTCCTTGTTTTATTATGTTATATGAATGTTTTTTTTAAACCCTTTTACAATGCTTTTTCAAATAAGCACTCTAAAAGGTCTCTTTATTTTATTTTTAAAAGGGTCTTTTACAGTGCTTATTTGAACAAGCGCCGTAAAAGATCTCCTTGTTTTATTATGTTATATGAATTTTTTTTTACAGCCTTTTACGGCGCTTTTTCAAATAAGCGCTCTAAAAGGTCTCTTTATTTTATTTTTAAAAGGGTCTTTTACAGCGTTTTATCAAATAAGCGCTGTAACAGGCCTCATTGTTTTATTTTTATATTTAAGGCTCTTTTTTAGTCCAGTTCATATAAATTACTAATTTATATTCAGTTCAGTTCATGTAAATTATTAGTTTATATTAAATTACATGAACTTAGTATAAAACACTCAAATCAAGCTAAATATAAGCAGAAAATAAATTAATCAGAAAATCAAATACATGGCTGCTTATATAAAACAAATATTCAAACAATTAAGTTTACATTAACACAGTTCATATTACATGCCTTATATAAAACAATTAAACATGTACATTAAGATTCCCTTCTTCTTTTACTGGTGGAATTCACATTTGTTTGTCCATTTACAATACGAAACGATGGATTAATCCAAATTCCCTCATCATGATCATCTCTAAGATATAAACCATCATCAATTGAATCAATTTCATGTGGTTGTTGTGATGTTGCAAATAATAGATCATTACCAACATCTTCATCATTATTGTTATCATCACTTATTTTATTGGTCGATAGGACAACAGACCATTTATCATAAGAAGGATCAGTGACATAAAACACTTGTTAAGCTTGCGACGCTAAAATAAAAGGCTTGTCTTTGTATTCCACCCTATTAAAATTGACATGCAAGAATCCTGACTAATCAATTCGAACGTCATTATTATTATCGACCCACTTGCAACCAAATATGGGAACACGAAATATTGTGTAGTCTAACTCCCATATGCGCTCGATAACCCTAAAATATGATAGATTTGCATATATTGGATATTTGTCTTTTGCACTTGAGACATGCATCGCTTCAGCTACGAGAGTGACTCCGCTATTTTGCATAGTGGTTTGACCATCTTGTTCTTTGGTATAAAATGTGTAGCCCTTAATAACATAACTAGTGTAAGAAAAGACAAGTAAGCTCAGACCATTTGCTAGCCACCTCAATCTCTGTGAAATTGATCCGGGGTCTATCTCAAACTTTGACTTTATGTGATTTTTTAACCATGTTATAAAACTTCGATTGTGCTCTCGAGTTATCCAATTTTGATTCCTATTCATGTTCAAATGAGATAACTGATCCATGTGTATTGTAACATATGATTGAACCTCATCATCATTGTGCAAAATATACAATTGTGCCTGCTCCCATTCTGTCGTTGATATAGTCAGTAGTCTTCTTCCAATTATCCCTTCTCCTGATATTCTTCCCGAATGACGAGACATGGGAAGTCCTATGGATTCAACATTGGACAAATATTCAGTACAAAATTGAGCAGCCTCTTCAACTATGTACCGTTCAGCAATACAACCTTCTGGTCGACTTCTACTTTTTACGTACCCTTTTAATATTTTCATATATCGTTCTATCGGATACATCCATCTCATATAAGCTATCCCACAAAGTTGTGTCTCCTTAATAAAATTAACAGAAAGGTGAATCATTATATCAAAAAACGAGGGTGGGAAATACATTTCAAGCTCACACAAAGTAACAACAATGTCCCTCTGCAATATCGGTAATTTCTGAGGGTCGATCACTTTACTACAAATTTCCCTGAAGAAGAAACATAATCTAGTTAAGGCTAGTCAAACTTTTTCAGGTAAAATGGAACGTATACCTATTGGTAACAAATGCTCCATTAGAATATGACAATCATGGGTCTTCAAACTTTTTAACTTGAGGTCTTTCATACAAACCAAATTTTTAATATTTGAAGAGTATCCTTCTGGAACTTTAACTTTGTGTAGAAATTTACATAAGACAATTTTTTCCTTTCTAGATAGAGTATGAGCGGCTGGAGGTAGATATGTGCAATTTCCTTTCTTTTCGTGACCCAATTCATTTCTTATTCCCATATCGACCAAGTCCAATCTTGCGTTGATACCATCTTTAGACCTTTTTGGAACATTGAGTAACGTACCAATAACACTATCAAATACATTTTTTTAATATGCATCACATCGAGGAAATGTCTTATATACAATGACGTCCAATATGGCAATTCAAAGAAAATTGACTTTTTCTTCCACCCAGTTTTGACTAGCTCTCCCGCAAAAGGTTTGCCAAATTTATTGGTCAAACCTTGTACTTTTTCAAGTATTTGATATCCACGATACTGATGACTATAAAGTAAAAATCTACGATGTCCAAGTAACACATTTTTCTTACAATGTTTCAACCGCATCCAATTTGTACTCTCTTCACATATAAGACATGCACACTGACCTTTAATGCTATATCTTGATAAATTACCATATATTGGAAAATCATTAATTGTGCCGAACAACATAGCCCTCAAATTGAAATATTCTTTCTTATACCCATCATAAACTTCCACACCTGTCTCCCATATAAGTTTTAAATCTTCAATTAAAGGAGTCAAGTATACGTCGATATCATTCCCCAGTTGTTTGGGTCTAGAAATTAACAGAGACAACATCATAAACTTACGCTTTATACATAACCATGGAGGTAGGTTATAAATCAACAAAATCACAGGCCACATGTTGTGCGAGATGCTTTGAAGACCATGTGGATTCATTCCATCAGTAGAAAGTGCAAGTCTTAGATTTCTTGACTCTATCCCGAATTCAGGATACTCGTGATCAATTTTTGCCCATTGTGGGGAATCTGCAGGGTGTCGAAACATTCAATCTCTAATTCTTTCATCTCCATGCCATGTCAAGTGTTTTGAATCTTCTTCACTGCGATACATGCGCTTAAATCTTGGTATTATAGGAAAATACCAAACGACTTTTGCTGGAGTAGATTCTTTCTTCTTAAATCGAGAAACATTGTATTTCGGACACACCTTAAGTAATTCATATTCATTTCGAAATAAAATGCAATCGTTAGGACATGCATGAATCCTTTCGTAACTCATGCCAATAGAGCATAAAATCCGTTTAGCTTCGTAGGTTCGACTGGGAAGTTCATTATCATTTGGCAACATATCTTTTAAGAGTGTTAATAATTATGTGAAGCTTTTATTAGACCATCCATTACTCGCTTTTAAGTTGTACAACTTTAATATCGCCGACAGTCTTGTGAATTTAGTATAACCATTATATAATGGTTTCTCTGCATCACTCAACAAACTCTCAAACATTTCAGGATAATCTCGAAGATCTTCTTCAACTACTTTTGCGATCTCATCAACTCGGTCCGGCTCATATGTATTTGTATCGAAGCCAGTTGAAGCATATACCGAACCATTCTCAAAATTAATGTTTCCTTTTTTTTTTCTCACCATGTCTTATCCAACATGTGTAGCTTTGATCAATTCACAGACATCCATTTCCAATCCATTTTATACAACCTATATAAATGAAGTTACAAAAATAATGAGCTTTCAAAACAGATCAACAAATTTCAGAAAGAAACCAATATCAACATATCTTATATCAACATATATATCAAATAACAATTTCAAAACAAAAAAGATTTCAAAACAGAACAGATCAACAAATTTAAAAAAAAAAGATTTAATATATAACAATTTATTAGTTTTCAAGTATTAAAAAACTAAAGATTTTTTGTTGCATATAAGATGTTTGAGTTTTGTGGCATTTTTGTTTGAGTTTTAATTTGACGATAGTGTTGATTTTTGTTTAAAGTTTTTGTGTTGCACATAAGATGTTTGATTTTATGTAAATATAAAGTGTTTGTGCTTTTTTTTTCCGCACATAAGGTGTTTGATTTTATGTCAATATAAAGTGTTCGAGTTTTTTTGTCCCACAAATGGTGTTTGATTTTATGTTATATAAAATGTTTGAGTTTTTTTGTTACGTATAAGATGTTTGAGTTTTGTTGCATTTTTGTTTGAGTTTATGTTTTAGTTTTGTTGCATTTTTATTTGATACTTTATTTTGTGTTTAATACAACTTAATTATTTGCTATATAATATTATTTATATATTTAATTTATATATTATATTTTTATGTCGGTCACCCCAAACTTTTCACTCAAGCTCCGCCACTGGTAATAGCTCCATTATTGCCATATAGTAATAGGATATAATCTATTGAAGTGCCCACTCCAAGTTTAGATATTAACTTTTCCATCCAAATAGCTTCTTTGGCAGCCCCACTTGTTGTTGTGTACTCGACTTCAGTAGTTGAATATGCTAGTGTAACTTGTTTAGAACTCTTCAAACTTACTGCACCACTATTTACAATGAAAACTAGCATGAAATAGATTTTCTATCATCATTGTCAGATGCATAAATTTAATCTTTTAGTTTTAATTCAAAATCTCCATATATGAGGAACTGATCTTCCATTTTTCCTAAGTACTTACGAATGGTCTTAACCATTTTCCAGTGTTTCTGTTAAGTATCTGCTTGATATCGAGTAGTTATACCCAGTACATAAGCGACATCATAGCATGTACAAGTCATGGTGTACATGATAGCTTCCATTGTACTAGCATATGGTAATCTATTCATGCGTTCTCTTTCTTCAGGAGTTTTCGAACAATTCTCCCTACTAAAAGTAACTCCAATTTTTACAAGCAAGTAACCACATTTTGAATTTTCCATGTTATACCTCTTTAAGAGTATATCAATGTACATAGAATGAGAGAGTCTGAACAACTTTTTTGATCTATCTCTATAAATCTATATTCCTAAGATAAAAGATGTTTCTCCCAAATCTTTTATGCAAAACTACTCAGACAGTCAAACTTTTGTACATTGCATTACCTGTATATCATTTCCAAATAATAATATATCATCGGCATATAACACAATGATTGCGTTCATATTGAACTTTTTGTAAACCCAAGGTTCTTCTTCACATTTAACAAAATTGAACTTTTCAATTATTTTGTTAAAATTAATGTCCCAACTTCTAGAAGTTTGTTTTAATTGATAAATGGATCATTACGTCTTACCAAATTTGTTATGATCAAACAAGGATGTGAATCCTTTGGATTGTGTCATATAAACCTACTCTTTTAGTGCCATTAAGAAAAGTTGTTTTCACACTCATTTGCCATATTTCATAGTCATAGTTGAATATGCAACCACGAAAAGGGGGAGTTGAACTGTGTTTGACAAAGTTGATAACGTTTTGCTAATTTCATGAAGGTTGATTGGTGTTTAGAATTACTTAGATAAGAAACAATCAAATTCAGAAGCAGTAAACAATGAAAGTTTAAATAATTTGACACATATATTTATCTTCGTTAACCACTTACTTGGCTACATCCATCCCCTTTACTCAGAAGACTTTAATCAACTAATTCAATACCTTGAATTAGAAAGCACTGACCCTCCAAGCCAGAGTTCCCAAACAGCCTGACAAGCCTAGACTTTTGATGAGCTAACCACCTTGACCCTATAAGCCAATTCTTCTCCTAATAAACTGACAATCTCAGATTGAAGAAGGAACTAAACCACTATCAGTTTAGATAGAAAAGGTTGAAAACTTAAGTAATTGCTTATAACAAAGATGATAATAATAATAATAACTCTTACACTCTAAGAAAATAAATCTCAGAAAATATTTCTAACATGAACAAGTGTTTCTCTCTTAGAACTCTATGATGAATTGAGAACTTTGAGCTTGAGTTCTTATACTCTTTTTTTTTCTTCTTCTGCTTTTCGATGTTTTTCTCCTTCAGTCTTGAGTGTCTATTTATAGTGAAAATATGAGCTTCAATTTAGTCCTTGTTTAGTTCTGAATTCTATGTTGTTCATATAGAACTTATAAATTCTTTAGATTGATTATGTTCCTATTTTATGTAGATTGAATTTGTAAATTCTTCAGATTGATTCTGTTCCTATTTTTGTAGATTGAATTTGTAAATTTTTCAAATAAAATATTCTTCAAATCTTGATCAAATCTTCTTCAAATCTCAACTTGTATATTTTTCTCCTTTTTTTCATCATACAAAAAGACTTGAAAGCAAATTTTTTTTCTCGTTTTTTATTTAATAACATGAATATAATATAGTACAAGAAAATATAAAACTAAACTACTTTAAAGTTATCACAACATCAGTCAGGTGTGAAGGTAAGGTTTAGGTTTTTCTTGATGAAGTGAAACTTATCTTCAGATAATGGTTTGGTGAATATGTCAGCCCATTGGTGTTCAATGTCTTTAAACTGAATGTTTAATACCTCTTTTTGAACGTCACTAATGAAGTGATGTTTGATCACTATGTGTTTAACTCTAGAATGTAAGATATAGTTTTTGGTTAGGCAAATGGGAGAAGTGTTGAGTCACTTCAATGATCATATCAACCCATATATATCATCTATATATATAATTTAATGAATAAGATCTATTAATCTTTATCCAATAAAAGATCATTACACATATATTGATCTATTCGGATTACTGATGTCCTACTCACAGTAATCATGCAATAATCCTTATCTGTTGGTAAACGTATACAAATTGTAGGGATAGACAAAATTACCTATACCGACGGGTTTTTTTTTTTCGTGGTATATAATTACCCAATACATACGGATTTTCGTCATGGCTATTCGGTATAGCGACAAAAAAATTTCTTTTGACGTAAACATTTGATTTTACCTACGGATATTTCACCATTAGTATACACTTTAGCCATAATTTATAAAAGTTATACTTACGGTTTTGATTATGTTGCTATACATTTAAGTGATAACTTTTTTCTGTTGGTACAGGTTTTAACGGTAACTAATTTATTATAAATATTAAATTTTAATTATCAATAAAAGTTATATAATAATTTAAAATTTGATTTCATAAAATTAACTAAATATAAATACGCAATGAAATATATATATATATATATATATATTTAAGAGTCAAAATAAATTTAAAGGTGTTCATCATATATGTTAAAAATTAACATAAAAGTCTTACAACGAGAAAACAATAGTTAAACGATCTTCACCATAGGACAGTCTAGTGAATTTTTACTTAGTAGCGGAAAACGTCTTACTAACATTTAAAATAGATATCATGTGTCGTTCATAATAATCTCAAAAAACATTAAGAAATTGAATCCACTAAATTGACAATATTTCATCTTCAACAATAAATTTGCTTTTAATCTTCACCTACAATCAATAAAATAAAAAATGAATAAATACAAGATTCAATATAAAAATATTACTAATAAAATAGAAAAAATATTAATTATTTTAATTAAAATTAACTAATACTATCTAATTACCATTTTCATTATTTTTGTTGTTGTTTGGACTAAGTGAATTCAAATGGTTTTGAGCACTAGTAGCATCAGGAACCTATCACAAAAAAAAGAAAAAATTACTTATGAAAATACGAGTATGAACACATACCTCTACATCAAATATTCCTAACATCATCATTGTACATCAAACATGTTAGAGCACAAAAACAATGTTATATTAGTTAAATGAATAATCATAATACCTATATTAATTTCACCATTTCTTCTTTGTAATCTTTTGGCATGACTTTCCATGACTTGTAGTCGATAGGAGCATATTGATTTCTTCTAGCAATGCTACCAATGAAACGGGTTAGAGTTGTCCCTTCCTCATCAATGAGTCGACCATATTTGTCCAAATTAATAATTAGTAAATCACCATCTTCCATTTCCCATACATCTAACATTTTTGTAGGACCTCTAGCTCGTTTAGGCTCCACTTCTACAAACAAAACAAAAGGACAATAAAACTATGTGTGCATATAAGTCATAATAAAAACAATATAAATAAAACTTTAAAACAAATAATATATAACAAAAACCTTTTTCAAAAAACATAGACAAATCTAAAAGTATAAGAAAAACATAATGTATAAAATCATGCACAACTAGAACACACTTCATTCGTCTTCCTCATCATCATCCATATTATCAACAGCAACAACTTCAAAAAAATCATTATCGTCTTCAACTTCAAGCCTAACCAAAGCATTAACATTTTGGTAGCTTCACTTGTATCGCCCATTAGTTGCCCATGAATTTCTTCTATTTCATTAGATTCCTCATCACCCATATTATAGATATCCATAACTTTTGCATTGAGAACAACAAGCCAATCCTTGTTTCTCTCATCATATATATAAAACACCTTTTTAGCTTGTGATGCAAACACAAATGGGTCATCACAAATATTTTTCCCAGTATGTTTTAAAAATTTGAAATTGACAAGCATTATGCCAAACTTATCTTTCTTGATACCTTTATTAATATCAACCGAATCACATTTAAATAACACAAACTTATACTTTCTAGAATAATCCAACTGCAGTATATTAGTTATTGCCCCATAGTAATTAATTTCATCTTTTGAGGTCTTTGTCTTTACAACAACTCCACTATTTTGTGTTTTCAAAAATCTCTCTCTCTTCTTTGTGTGGATTCTAAAACCATTAATTACATAACCTGTGTATCTTCTTACTAACTCATATGGTTCATGGGACAACCAACTAAGTTCATGAGTAACTTCTGAGCTCTTTTGTTCATCCATACACTGGATCTAAAATATTTCATGAAATATAGTAAGTTTCTATATAAAACAAAATCAGTAAAATTTAAATAATTAAATTATTATACGCTCAACCTAAGTTTAAACCACTCAATAAATTTTTGACAATGTTGCTTGTCAATTTCAAGTTGTGTCAATCGTCGTGGTCGACATTGTCTCTTAAGATGTAAAAATGTATTCTCTTAAAGTAACAATAATAGTGTTAAAAAAAAGTAATAAAAATTTAAATTGTATAAAATGGAAATATGATATGTGACTTACTCTATAAATGGAGCAACTGCATCACAATTAGAAAACACATATCTATGTGCCTGTGCTAACTCTTTTTTGTCAAGTTTAGTTCTACTCACTTTCATCCTCTTCCCTAATTGTAACTTTTGTTGTTTCTTTATCTCTAATGGCATTCCAGAGACTTCATCGTCATTTTTGTTACGTCTATTGAACCTAGTTTCTACCCCATATATATATTGCGAACAAAACGTCAAACATTCATTGGCCAAAAATCCCTCTGCAATTGATCCTTCTGGATGGGCTCTATTACGTACGAAGGACTTAAGAGTAAGAAGAAACCTGAAAGTGAAGAAAATTTAATATATCTGTTCTCAACATCCAAAAAAACTTGTTTAACACTTTTAATTAAAACAATTTTTATAAACATTCATACCTCTCAATCGGATACATCCATCGATATTGTACCGGCCCAGCAACTTGGGATTCGTCTGCCAAATGAATTACCAAATGCATCATAACAGTAAAAAATGAAGGAGGAAAAATTATTTTCAACTGACAAAGTGTAATAACTATTTGAGACACCAATTGTGATAGAAATTCCACATTAAGTACCTTAGAACAAATTTGCTTGAAGAAATTGCAAAGATCAACTAACACGGAAGTGACTTTATCTGGCAATGAACCCCATAATGCTACTGGAAGAAGCTCTTGCATCAAAACATGACAATCTTAACTTTTTAATCCAAACATCTTGTGTTGCTTGACATGCACACAACGTGGGATGTTTGATGAGCATTCATCTGGAATTTTTACATTCTTCAGAATGCTTAGAAAAGATTCCTTTTATTTGTTAGTCATTTGATATCATGCTCTAGGCAAATGCGTTGTAGTTATATTAGGACTTGGTTGAGGATGGAGCATACTTCTAATGCCCATATCTACAAGATCAGCTCGTGCCTTATAATTATCTTTGGATTTTCCCTCTTGGTTTAACAATGTATCAATAATGTTGTCACATACATTCTTTTCAATGTGCATCACATCAAGATTATGACGCAATACATTATGTTGCCAATAAGGCAATATGAAGAAAATGCTATTCTTTTTCCAAGGTTGTGCATTATTTGCTAGACCTTTTTCTCTATATTCATCTATTTGTCTTAAAATATTAGTCCCATCATGTCTTTTAGGAGGGCTCCTTATCTCCCGTATTTCATCAAAATCCCTACTATTCAATTTCCACTTATGCTTGGGAGATAACCAACGACGATGACCCATGTAGCAAATTTTTTTACCATGATGTAACCACTGCGAGGTAGTTTCAATACCACAACATGGACATGCATATTGACCTTTAGTACTCCATCCAGACAAGTTAGCATATGCTAGAAAGACGTTAATAGTCCACATCATAGGTGCACGAAGTTGAAATGTCTCTTTCTTATATGCATCAAATGTTTCAATTCCATCATCCCATAACTCTTGTAACTCTTGTACTAAAGGTTGTAGAAAATTGTCAATGTTATTTTTAGGACCTTTTGGACCCAGAATTAATAGTGATAACATGAAGTATGTTTGTTTCATGCACATCCAAGGAGGAAGATTGTAAGGAATTAGAATGATAGGTCAAGTGCTATGAGTAATACTCATAGTCTTGAAAGGATTGAAACCATCTGAAGCCACTCCTAATTGAACATTACGAGGATCTAACGAAAATGTTGGATACCGAGCGTCAAAATTCTTCCAAGCAAGGGAATGAGATGGATGCCTAAGAGAACCATCATTCAATCTACTCTCATGGTGCCATCTCATTGATTCTGCAACTTTGGAGGACATGAATAATCTTTGCAACCTTGGTTTCAATGGAAACCAACGAAAGATCTTTGCTGGTATCTTCTTTCGCTTATTAGAAGTCTCCATTCTATTACCTTGTACATCTTCATTTGTTGTTTTCCACCTTGACGTACTGCACTTTGGACATACTTCATATTTGGCATATTTATCCCAATATAATATACAAACTTAATCCTGAAACTTTATCCCAATATAATATACAAACTTAATCCTGGGACAAGCATGAATCTTCTCATACCTCAAACTTAATCCTGAAACAATCTTTTTAGTTTCATAATATGACTTTGGCAAAACATCTCTTAGTAAATCAAGCAACATGGAGAATGACTTGTCACTCCACCCATGAAGACACTTTAAATGATACAAATGTACCATAAATGATAGCTTGCTATACTTCTTACAGTTGGGGTAAAGCATTTGCTCATTCTCCTTCACAAATTCATAAAATTTAGAGTTTTATCTAACTTTGGGAATTCTTTCACCTTCACCACAAATTGGCTCTTCTGTAGAATGAATTCCTAATACATCTTGAACTAATCCATCCATGTCATGCTCCATTTTTACATTTTGTTTAGTAGTGCTACTTGTAGTTCTAGGTTTTTCACCATGATATATCCATTTTCTATAGCCTCTAAGAAATCCACGGTATGGATCTATTACGTGTTCATAAACACATATGCGAGAATAAGAGTGATAATTGGCACATTTTGTACAAGGACACATTATTTTTCCATTGATTTGTGAATTTTGAAAAGCAATTTCAAGAAATTCATTAACTCCTCGAATATATTCTTCACTTTGTTTTTATTGATCACACGTCCATTCTCTATAAGCCATTTGGAAAAAATTAACTGAAAATGGATGATGCAAATTTTAAAAATCAATAAGTTTTTTTTTCTTCCTTTTTTTGTTTTAACACGAAGAAAAAATTAAAGACAAAGGCAACTAAAATTATAATCAAATTTCAAGCACATAATGCAAGTCCTAAAAAATCAACAAGTTAAAGATAAAGTATAAAGCTGAAGTCCTAAAAGAATTTAATCAAATTATCAAATCTTACCAATTGACATTTGATTAATTAACTAACTTGAACTTCATGTTGATGTGATACGGTTACAAGTTGAAGATAAGAATAAAGATTTGAATTTTTATAACATTTAATTTAATGATCATTGTGTCTTATTTCCACTTATTGATTGAGGCTGATTTACCTGCTAATATTGTTGAGATAAGGCTTAGACAGGCTAAAATTATAGAAGAATTACTCAAACCTGTGGTAAGTTCCTACACTACATGTATTAATTTCTCTGTGTTAGGTGGCTAGTATTCTGCTTCATTTTGCTTTAAGACCATTATATATTAAGATACCGATCCAGGATGGTTTAGACATATTTAAAAGCTTTAAAATTCCTAAGCAAAAGAACGGAAACATGTTCAAAGATATACATTTGTCAGTTAATTATGTGGATATGAGTGATATCATTTATTTCATTGAAGTCAGAAACAAAAGTTCCCAGCCTATACTATAATTCAAAACTTCCATATTGTAGTTACAGGTTCAGAAATTACAAAAATTCAAAGCACATAAATAACAAAACATAAATTACAAAGAAATAACAAAACAAATTACAAAACAAAAATTACAAAGAAAAACACATAAATAAAAAAACAGAAATTACAAAGAGCAACACATAAATAACAAATCAGAAATTAAAAGCTGCAAAAATATATAAACAATACAGAAATTCAAAAGTTACTGATGATGCGAGAACGGTGGTCATAGTGACGACGAGAACGGTGGGCATAGTGCGAGAACGGTCACGACAACGACGAGAATGGTGGATGTGGTGCGAGAATGGTTACGGCGACAGCGAGAACAATGATCACAACTCGAGATTCAACGAACACGATCGATAATGCAACAGATTGGGGCTCGGGGTTGATTGACAGCGAGAAGGTGGTTGGTCGATGGCGAGAAGAAGAAGGAAATAGATTGGGGCGGTAGATTGAGAGGTTAGGGATTTAGATTGGGTGAAAGAGAAGAACAGTTCAATTTGTTTTAGGTTTTAGGTGTTTTGAGGAGAAAGGGTATATTTGGTACTGATTTACGTTTTGGCTCTATTAATTTTTTTTTTTTACTCCATTAAATTTTTATTTGGGCTCTATTTAAAAAATTTTGATTTTGGCTCAATTGAATTTTTTTTACCTCCATTGAAAAAATTAAGATTTTGGCTCTATTGAAATTGGGTGCATTAAAAAAATAGGAATTTGCCTCCATTAAATATATTTTGGCTTACATTGAGCTAATATTTATACAAAATTATTTTTACAAATAATTAAGATTTTGGCTACTTTAAAAAAATATTAATTTTAAAATGTTGATGTCTATAGCCACAAATTTAATTGTGTAACTATAACAATTAGCGACAAATTTATTTCACCGAAGGTATAAGACACCTATACCAACAATAAATAATTTATTTGTGGGTTTAATTTATCTATACCTACAGTTTTTAATTTTGTTACTATAAGCTACTGTAGGTATATGTCTATTTTCTTATAGTGGTAGAATATAAATTGAAATAATAAATACTTGTTTCTCATTTTCATAATGTCTATTACTATAACAAATCTATAACTTTAATCAAGAATTTATCAAATAAACTATTTAACTAAACAATAAATATCATAATGAAATTTAATACTTTATTAAATCTAAAATTTGTTACATAGTTGATTGGATTTGGGCATGTATAATTATTCCCAACAGATAGGATATGATAAAATTCAGAAATACTTTTATTATATTTTATAATTCATCGAACACTAAATTCACATTAATATATGTTATTATGTCTCTTAACATTTCCATCACAAAATGATATAAATATCCTCATGTGAGATGTAGTAGTACTAAAATAATATACTTCTACCAACGTATAACTTTAAAAATAAATATTCAAAAAATAAAAAACTAAAAATAATAATTTTTTGATAAAAAAAAAAAATAGATTATAGTAGACCGGTCATGTAAAGTAGGAAATAATCACCAATTTTATTAAAAATTATTTATAATAAAATTTACATATAATATATGTTAATAAAAGAATTTTAAATTCAAATCTAAGTCACAAGAAAAGAAAAGATTCAATCATTTGTTGCAACTGATAAATAATAATATAGGTTTTAATAAAAAAATATTTTATTTCTTAAAATAAATTATAAAGTAAAATAAAATTCATATATATATGTTCTCAAGAGTAAATTATGATATAATTTTAGCATCTTTTCTTCCTTTTGGATAGCTTTTCGGATTTATTGAAAAGGACTTCAAAGTGGACCCGTATATTTTATTCGTTTCTTAGTTTTTATTTTTATTTTTGGGTACAAATTCCTTTCTTAGTTCAACTTGGTACAACATATTAAATTTAATTCCATATTTAGCACTGCTCTAAAATCAAATATAATTTTAAATAGTATTTAAAAATTCATGTCAATCGTCTAAAATTAGATAATATATCTAAACCAACTTTTCAAATACTGTTCTATATGGAACATAATAATAAAATAATAGCCATAATATGTATCTACATAATGTTGATATCAATAGATGGAATTTAATAAAATTACCACAAATACAAAATCATAGCATATTTACATATCTGGCGATGAATAATACGATTGTGTACATGAGATGAAATTTGGCAAAGTAGATAATATGAGAGTAGATAGTCCTCTTGTTAACGAGGGATTTTGTTCAACAAGTTAAAAAGTAAACTTTAATGCATATACAAACGCGTTTAAGGATGAAGCGAGTTCACATTCAACATTCATATAAAAAATACGAGAATTATACCATGTAGACACATAAAAATATGTAATGAAATATTTTGATGTTTACTAATGAAATATTTTGAAAAAAATAAATAAATTGAGTGATATTTTTCAATTTTAAAAATTAAATTGCTATATCACAACTTTGAAATATTAAATTTATCCATGCATCTTTTCATTTTTAAAGACTATAATGTCCCTTTACTTAATATTATACAAAGAAGTTCAATTAGTTTTTCAACAATTATGTTGAAAGATTTTAACACACTATCTCTATTCTAAATTTTAAGATGTTGTGTATATGAGTTATTTCTAAAGTCAACTCAAAATATATAGAGACATAAAATGAAATTTAATATGAGACTTTTTATAGCTTATAATAGTCTTTACGTAAAATTACTACAAAAATTGTGAAACAAATATTGTTTAGATACTTTAGAATAATTTTTTTTATTAAATTAATATATAAGTGATTTCGTATAATATTTTGTTTTTAAATAATATTTTAATTAATTAATTAAATATTTGTTGAGATAAATGAAGAAGAAGTGGAGGCACACTAAGTTTTTTTAGCATAAGACTCTTCCTAATCGAGTTTACTTGGCGTGTAAGGAGTACTTGCGATACTCTATTTCTAATATTTAGTGCTAGGAATATTATATTTCTAACATTTATTAGAATATTCACTCTTTTATTGGGTCAAATTAATATAAAATCCATTTTTTAAGTATAAGATCCACATTCATTTTATCTGAGTGAGTGTTGGAAAGAGAATTATGCTAGCACTCATCCTTAGGTAGGGATACTAATGCCCATTTAGCCATTTAGGTATATTTATCGTACAAAAGTTTCTATTGTTACAAATTATCTTCTAAGCAGTATTAGTCTATGTTGAAACTAACACATGTTTAATACTTTAATTGTTCTTCAACATTTAAATTTTTGAATAACTTTTTATAAGTGTATGTTGATCATTGTAAACAATTCTTTTATAAAAATTTAGAATTTTTTATCTTGAGATTAATTAAATATATGAATTTTTAATTGTCATAAGATAAAAGTAATAAGATTATAAACTTAGAAAGTAAATTTTGATCTCATTTTTTTAAAAGAAATTTTTATAATGTTATAAACATGTCTTAAAAAAATCATTACAAAATATATCCATGTTGATTGATATCCTTGCAGAGATTAAAACTATTTATATGATAATTAATAAAGAGTCAAATATGTTGCTATATATCACTCAATTTAATTACATAAAACGACAAAATAATTATATATGCGACAAAACTTATAAATATAACAAATTGAAGTGTCAGAAATACTAATGCATTCATAGTTGTTACATTGATGATGTCAAGATTATTAATTGAATTTGTATTGAATCGAAATTTGCTGTCAATTTGAACCAAACAAATACCACAATAAGATGAAAAATGAAAACGTCGCACGAAGATAATGATCGAAACAACGTTATACTTAAATGACAAAATTAAAAATAAAAAAAACATATACATGAAAATCACTTAAAGGAAGATTCCAAACCAAAAATGACTTAAATCACCCGACATCCATAAATGAAGAAAAAAAAAAGAGCTTTTAAAAGAAGAAGTGGTGGCCGATGTAAACTAGATATGTTGTCCTTTTTTGTTGTTTCACTTCTGAGAAATACTTTCCATCGGTGATACATATATTATTTGATTGAGCAATTATTGTGTAGACACACATTTAGACATATTATTTGAAAACATTCACATTATGTAAAGAAAAAGTAGAAAAATAATAATAAAGTAATATTTACTTTAAAATAATTAAATAATATGTATTTGTTTGTATGTGTTCGAATATTGTGTTCAAATATCTATGTCTATGGAAGAGCTATTCTCTTAGAAAATACCATCTTTGTTGTAATATAAACAAAATAAATATTATATATGTATATTTCTAACTTTTCTATATATTTCTAACTTTATTTTTTTATTCTATCTCTCAATTTTTATCATATCCTATTATTTATATATTACATAACTCTTATTTTATCTTTCTCTCTCTCAATATACAAAAGAGGTATATCGGTGCACAACCATAATTTAAAAAAAAATAAATACATAAAAGACCATCTTAGTCCCTAAAAAAAAGTTTGTAAACTATTATAATAACGTCATGAGGCACAGGTACACGGATAATTTCCGTATTAATTGCGTAGAACTTTTCTTCTAAACAAAGTTGTTGACTAAACTTCAAAAAAAAAAAATGATGTTGTATATATAAAAGGGTAAAGCTGTACAGGAAACAAAGACTTAAAGCAAACTACATATAGAGATATGGGAAATTTGTGCTCCCGCCGGCATAGAAAGAAAAGAATCGATAACACAAACAAAAAGAGTGGAGGATTTCAAGACATCCATACTACTAAAGCTAGTGCCGCCAAATTCAGAGGTGATGGTGTCAAAGATGGTAACATGGTTTACATGACTACGGCTATATTAACAACTCCTGCTGACACCACTTCAACTGGAGATCATGCTCATCATGGAAGGGGCAGTGGTGGTGGTGACGGAGGGCATGGGCACGGTGGACATGGGGACGGCGGACATGGAGACGGTGGAGGTGGATGTGGTGGCGGAGGGTGTGGAGGCGGTTGTGGTGACTGAGACTATGGTTGGCATTGACGTTGGAATATTCACTTAGTCTATGTATATACTACCTTAATAGTATATGGTTACAAAAATATGTCGTGGACACCTATTTTGGCGTGTACACTATGACGTGTATGTGTAATTTTACTCCCTTCATAGTAAATTACGATGTTTTACAGTGATATTGTTAGTTAATTATAAATCAATATTATCATATTTTATTGTTGTAACTGTATTTATTATCTCTTCATAAGATAAAATAAAAAGAGTTGAATTGGCAAAAAAGAAGAACCTTTGGATTGAGAGCGATACTCTATGGCCACCACAAAAAAAAAAAAAAAATAAAACAGAAAATTACAAATATACCTAAAATCTTAATATTTTCAATTCTAAAATTTCTGTCTCCCTATCTATAACTCTAATCTCTCTCACATCGTTGTCAACTGTCGTTCCCGTGTCATTAGTCCTCACTTTGTCTCCCTCCACAACTAGCCCTTGCTCACATGATGCGATCTCCACCACTGTCGTCTGCTTAGTATGGCACCCCTGCGGCAGGGTTATTGATGAATGACTAATTTCGACTCTATCTCTATCTCTATCTCTATCTCTTTGTGTATATTATTTTGATTTATCTAAATTTTTTATTTGTATTACAGAAGTTTGTGAAGATAATTGTAAAAATAATTGTGAAGATTCTCCCATGGCAAGAGTTTACTTGAGATAGATAATAACCATGCGAGCTTGATTGATAGAGCATGAGTGAATGTTTAGGGTTTAGAATTGGTAATAGTTGTAGGGTTTAGAATCTTCTTGATCCAAGGAACTGGATTTAGAAATTTCCATGATGAAACGAAGACAAAGATTAAAGCAAAGGAATTGAAAGAAGAAAATGGATTTCAATCACCAATTTCTACCGATATCATATTAAATAATTAGATGATACAAACTCTATTTCATTAATCATGAATTTGAATTTTACACTCCGTGTAATACAGACAAAATTTAGTTGTTACAACTGACTTGATGATTCATAGCTAACAAACTTAATCAAGTGACATTATTCTTATAGACTTGGAACTAATTTAGTGACTAAGTCATCTGAATTTGATGTCATCTAATGAACCACCTTCAATAGATGCATATCTTGAGATTTGAATGAAGTTTAATAGCAAATCAGATTGTCAACTTGCAATTAAGCATTATCACATAAAATACTCCCTCAATTACCGTGTAGTACTGATTAATACAAGTATGTAATTATATGTGTGAAATGACAATGTTTGTTCAAATGTCACTACGCCAAAAATGACATTTTATAGCACGTCTTTTACCGCACTTATTAAATACAAACGCTGTTGTAGATTTTTTTTAACAATAACGGAGGATACAATAGCGTTTTTTTAAGAAACATTGTAGAAAAAATAGGATCATATAGGGTCACATAGCGCTTGCACATAATGCTTACAACCCTTTTATAGCGTTTTTTTGTAAAAGCGCCGTAAATAGAAGCGCTCTCCCATAGCTTTTACAACGCTTTTTGAGCGCTTTAAACACAACAGCGCTGTAATAGGCTTTTAAAAAATAAGTTAAAGAGGTCTTTTACAACGCTCTTTCAAAGAGCGCTGTAATAGGCTTTTAATAAATAAGTTAATGAGGTCTTTTACAGTGCTCTTTCAAAGAGCGCTGTACTTTTAAAAAATAAGTTAAGGAGGTCTTTTACAGCTCTCTTTTAAAGAGCGCTGTAATAGACTTTTAAAAAAATAAGTTAAGGAGGTATTTTACAATGCTCTTTCAAAGAGCGCTGTAATAGTCTTTTAAAAAATAAGTTAAGAAAGTCTTTTACAGCGCTATTTCAAAGAGCGCTGAAATATGCTTTTAAAAAATAAGTTAAGGAGGTCTTTTACAGCGCACTCTTTGAAATAGTGCTGTAATAGACTATTGAAAATTAACTTATATTTTTTAAAAAATAATTACATTAAAATGAATATATTTTTCACATGCTTTCAATTTTATTTATCATATATACATTAACAACGTAATTTCTATTTTTTTTTTTTTACAACTCTACTATAGCATTTTAAAATATGAACATTTTATGTCTTTTGAAAATAATCTTAACGCATTTTATATATATAATATTACATATTTAATAATTAGATCAATATTATGAACTTGATTTCTTTTAAATAAGTATTATTTGGTTTTTGAAAAAATTTACAATTTCTTAAGAAAATAACTTTTTACTAACATAAAAAAAGATAACATTTTAATTTGAGTAAAAATTTTACACTAGTACAAATATTTTACTGACATTTTTTTAACAAATTTTACTAACATTAAACTTTAAAATTAATATTATAACAAACTGTAAAAATAATATATTCGACATTTTAGAATAAAACTTTAACTTTTTGAAAATATTTTATAAGCATTTAACCTTTTTTGGGACTAAATTTAACTTTCTTCAATACTAATGTATAAAATACTAATTTATATTTATAAGACATTATATAATTACTTTTTATAGAGTAGTGTTTGACATGAAAGTTATGAACAAATAACAACTCTTCTCAATTAACTACTGTCCATACGAACCATATTGTCAACCATCTCCATTGCGAACCATCTTCAGCTTTGTTACTATCCCTACCAACTCTCATTAAAATACTATCCCTACCAACTCTCATTCAAATACTATCCCTAAATCCTAAACTGCTTTAGTTTCCTCTTCATTACGTAAACTTCATACGCTTGTTTTCTCCTCCTCTTCATTCTCCTTCTCATTGCGAACCCTACGAACAATATTGCCTTGTTACTAACCCTCATTATGTAAACTTCATACGCTTGTTTCCTCTTCATTCTCCTTCTCATTGCGAACCATCTTTGTTTCTGCGAACCCTAGTCTCCTATGAACCGTTCGTATTTCTACGCTGTTCTTCTTTGTTCGTATTTCTGCGCTGTTCTTATTTGTTCGTATTTCTGAGTCGTAACCCTATTGTTCTTCTGTATTTCAAGTATTGTATTTATAGTTTTTTGTTTCACTAAAATGCATGTTGAACTTATACTGCTATCAATGCACAAATATTTATTGACTTATATGTTTTATTTTGTAGTGTCCTCGTCAAACTAACAACATCAACTGTGGGTACTATATATTGTGATTCATGAAGGAGATTGTTGATATGAATCAAACTATAATCCTAGAAAGGGTACGGTATTTTCATTATTTGATTTTCATATCTAAACTATGTATATATTTGATTCTAACTTATTTATGTTCAATTTTTATATTGCACAGTACTTTGAGAATTCTAGTCCATCATACTCTGAAAGAGATCTAATTGAAATAAAGGAATACTGGTGTTAGTATGTGATTGAAATGAAAATTATTTGATTTGATGGGAAATGACATGTTGCAAGAGATAGTTATATGAATATATGGTAGTTCTGTTATGTGTAGTTCTGATAGTTATATATATATGAATAGGGCACATTTGAAAAGTTGTGAACATGTATATAGTTCTGTGTTGTTATCAATATGTGAATATGTATATGAATATGTTGTGAACTGATTGTGTAAATATGTAAAGTTATAAAGTTATATAGTTCTGTTGTTGTGTACTGATTGTGTGAACTAATTCTTGATGAAAAACATTTCGGAAAAAAAATTAAAAGACAGCGTTGTAATAGGTGCATAATAATACATCTATTGAATGCACATTTTACAACGCTTTTTGGAAAAAGCGCTATAATATGTGCATAATAATGCATCTATTGAATGCACCTTTTACAGCGCTTTTACAGAAAAATGTTGTAATAGGTGCATAATAATGCATCTATTGAATGCACTTTTTACAGCGTTTTTTCAAAAAAATGCTGTAATAGGTGCATAATAATGCATCTATTTGAATGCACCTATTACAACGCTTTTTCCAAAAAACGCTGTAAAACGAGTTCAACAAGCGCACAATATATATACGTATTTTATAGCACTTTTTTATTTTAAAAAACTATGTTGTATTTCTTACAGCGCTGGATTCTAGAACACTTATTTTTTGAAAAAGCGTTGTAAATAGATTAAAAAAACGCTATAAAATAGGTATTTTCGCGTAGTGTGTAGGGCTTCGTTAAGCCAAAAAAGTAAGCAATGGATGATTGGTCGTTTGAAGGGGCCCCACAATTGTCCAAATTCCTCTATGTCAGAGAATCATACAAAGCTTGACTCTAAAATCATATGCGAAAGCATAAAGTCGCTCTTGAAAGTTGTTCATCAATTAAAGTGAAGGTGATCATTGCACATATTCGGGAATGATACAACTACACAATCACCTATAAAAAGGCATGGATGGCAAAGAACAAAGCTATCGAAACGATTTATGGGAACTGAGAAAAGATTTAAAATGACCTTCCAAGGTGGTTGGCTATGCAAAAATTTCTTCTAGGAACTATTGTGAAAATGGAAGTATCACTTGCATATTCTGATAATACTCTATTACAAGGATCAAAAATTTTCAAACGACTATTCTGGGCTTTCCCTCCGTGAATATTCGGGTTTAAATTTTGTAAACCATTTGTCTCAGTGGATGGAACTTGGTTGTACGGAAAGTACAAGGGCACTCTTTTGCTTGTTATTTCACAAGATGGAAACAAAAATACATTTCCCATTGCTTATGCACTTGTGGAAGTTGAGACAGGGATGCTTGGCGCTCTTTTTTTGAAAAATCTAAGAAGGTATGTAACACCTGAAGTCGACGTTTGTTTGATTTCAGATAGACACAAATCCATTAAAGGTGCTTATAATAATACAAATAATGGTTGACATGATCTTCTATCAACACATGTGTACTGCATCCGATACATTGCACAAAATTTCATGAGAATGTTCAAGGACAAGGAACTTCAAAGAAAACTTATTTGTATGGGTAATGATCTAATTCTTCTTAGTATATTTTCCACTTATCACTTTCTCATATTTGATAATTTTTACATAATTTCTAACATGATATGCATTAAATGAGCCACCATTCAAATATTACAGCAAGGAAATCAAGATGGCAAATCCAGAGGCTTTAAGATGGATCGATAATATCCCCTTAGAACAATGGACTATGGCTTATTCTCAAGGTCGGCGATAGGGACACATGACAACAAACATTTTTGAGTCAATCAACGTAGTGCTAAAGGATACACGCAATCTCCCAATCACTCCTTTGGTACAATCAACATACTATCAATTAGGAGTTTTATATGCAGAAAGTGGACAACAACATCAGGCATCATTAGCTTGTGGTCGAGTATACATAGACGATTGCATGGGCAAGATTAAATGTGAAGTTGGTAAATCTAATACTCACCAAGTCATGCAATTCGAACAAAATCGTTATTCTTTCTTGGTGCATGAAACAGTAAACTCAAGAGAGGTGCGACCAATTGGTCCACATATGAAGGTGAAACATTGTATCACAATCGTCAAATGCGGAGAATTAAAAAAAGTCGTCCAAATAGTACTTGTATTAAAACTGAAATGGACGTTAAATTAAAAGTACCAAGAAAATGTGGACAGTGTCGGTTTACTGGCCATACTCGAGAACATTGTCAAAATGTTACAACCAACCCTAGTCAATTCTCGTAATTTAAAATTTCTATTTATATATTTTTATGAATTATATTAATTATAATTATATATATATATATATATATATATTATTTTTGTTATTTCAATAAAAATTGAAATAAATGTTTTTTTTTAAAAAAAACCTTTGGAAATTTTGAAATTTGGACTTTCTAAAATTTTATTGTTATTTAAAATTTCTATTTATGTATTTGTATGAATTATATTAGTTATATATATATATATACACGACGCCAAAAATGATATTTAATAGCGCTCCTTTTACAGCGCTTGCTAAATACAAGCGCTGTTGTAAATATATTTTAAAAATAACGGAGCCTTTTACAGTGCTTTTTTGACAAGCGCTGTGAAAAAAACGCTGTTGTAGGGTCATATAGCGTTTGCGCGTAATGTTATAAGGCTTTTATAGCACTTTTCACAAAAGCGCTGTAAAATATAGCGCTTTCGTGTATTATTTTACAGCACTTATTTCACAAGCGCTGTAAAATACACGCGTTTTCAAATAATTGAACTACCTATTAAAACGCTTTTGTAACAAGCGCTGTAAAATACATGCGCTTTCAAATATTTGAACTTCCTATTACAACACTTTTTTTTACAAGCGCTGTAAAATACATGCGCTTTCAATCAATTTAACAACCTATTACAAAAGTTTTTTTACAAGCGCTGTAAAATACATGCGCTTTCAATCAATTTAACTACCTATTACAACACTTTTTTTACAAGCGCTGTAAAATACATGGGCTTTCAAATAAATATCATTTACTTTTAAAACAAATTTACGAACCCTCATCACCTCTACTCTGGGAACCCTCATATCCTCTACGTACTGTGCGGCCATCTACGTTGTCTCAGGTATTTTTTAATTTGTTTTTGTCAAAAAATCTTTAGTTTTTTAATAATTGAAAACTACAAATTGTTATATATATATATATATATATATATATTAAATCTCTTTCTTTTTGAAATTTGTTGATCTGTTCTATTTTGAAATCTTTCCTGTTTTGAAATTGGTTTCTTTTTTAAACTTGTTGATATGTTTTGAAAGCTTATTATTTTTGTAACTGCATTTATATAGGTCGTTTAATATGGATAGGAAATGGATGTCTGCCAATCGATTTTCAAAAGAGTATGAAATTGGAGTTAAGGAGTTTATTGAGTTTGCAGTAAAGAATGCAAAATATCCAAATAGAGTCGTTTGTCCTTGTTTAAAATGTTGTTTTGGAAAACGTGTTAGAGAAGATGAATTAGAAAAGGACATCTAGTATGTAATGGAATTGATTAAAGCTACACATGTTGGATAAGACATGGTGAGAAAAAAAAAAAAGGAAACATTAATTTTGACAATAGTTCAACATATGCTTCAACTGACTTCGATACAGATACATATGAGCCGGACCGAGTTCAGGAGATCACAAAAGAAGTTGAAGAAGATCTTCGAGATCGTCCTAAAATGTTTGAAACTTTGTTGAATGATCCAGAGAAAGAATTATATAATGGTTGTACTAAATTCACAAGACTGTCGGCGATATTAAAGTTGTACAACTTAAAAGCGAGTAATGGATGGTCTGATAAAAGCTTCATAGAATTATTAACACTCATAAAAGATATGTTGCCAGATGATAATGAACTTCCTAGTCGAACCTACGAGGCTAAACGGATTTTGTGTTTTATTGGCATGAGTTACGAAAGGATTCATGCGTATTCTAACGATTACATTTTATTTCGAAACGAATATGAACTACTTAAGGAGTGTCCGAAATGCAATGTCTCTCGATATAAGAAGAAAGAATCTACTCCACCAAATTTTTGTTTTTGTAGGGCACATTGGGTGCTATTTGCAATCAATGCGGACTCTGAAGTTATATAGTATTTGGATCCCTTGCATGGCAATTACAATAATCACTCCGAAATAAAGACTATGTTCGACACGTAAGTAATATTCATTTATTTCTTATATATATATATATATATATATATAAATAATGTGTTTGTTCATGCTATAATAATTACATTTATTCATTCGATAGTGCCTTACAAGTTTTTCGAGCTCAAAGAGGTGCTATAGTGTCAAAGCAAAAGTCTAATAACATCACATAGATCCCAATAAAGGTTTGAAATATATGCCTTTAAATTTTCATTTACAAATATATGCCTTTACGATTAATGCACAAATATTTTATTGACTTATATGTTTTATTTTACAGTGCCCTCGTCAAACAAACAACATCGACTGTGGGTACTACGTATTGAGATTCATTAAGGAGATTGTTGACAAGAATAAAACTATTATCCCAGAAACGGTACAATATTTTCATTATATGATTTTCATATATAAATTATCTATATATTTGATACTAACTTAATATTATATGTTCAATTTTTATACTGCAGTACTTTGACAATTCCAGTCCATCATATTATGAGGAAGATCTAATGGAATTAAAGGAAGACTGATGTCAGTATGTGCTTGAAATGAAAATTATTTGATTTTCTGGGAAATAACATGCTGTTGGGCAAGGGATCTGAATATTATATGGTAGCTAGTGCATATTCTGTTAGCTATTATATGTATATGATCATAGGACACAATATATGAAATGCATATGAATATGTAGTAATTAGGTTGTAAATTAGTTTCAAGGTATATGTAGTTAATTAGGTTGTAAATATTTAGGTTATATATATGTATCTGAATGTAGTTAATTAGGTTGTAAATTATAGAACAAAGTTACATATATGTTAATTAAGTGACAGAGTTTTGTTTTTTGAAAAAGCGTTGTAAAATGTGCATTAGGTGGACATTTTACTTCGCTTTTTTGAACAAGCGCGGTAAAATATGCACCTATAATTCATATGTTGGGTGTACATTTTACATCGCTTATTTGAAAAAGCGCTGTAAAATGTGCACCCAATATATGAATTATGGGTCTGTATTTTACAACGCATTTTCAAAAAAGCGCTGTAAAAGGCGCACCAGTATATGAATCATATATGCACATTTTACAGCGCTTGTTCAAATAAGTACTGTAAAATGTGCATATACTAATGCATATTATATGTGCATTTTACAGCGCTTGTTTGAAAAAGCGCTGTAAAATGTGCATAACAAGCGCGCATTATATCTACATATTTTATAGCGCTTTTTTAAAAGCGGTGTTGTATCTTTTACAACGCTCGATTCCATATATTTTTTTTTTTTTGTTGAAAAAGCGCTGTAAATGAGTTAAAAAAAGCGCTGTAAAATCCTATTTTTCGCGTAGTGATATATATATATATATATATATTATTTTTGTTATTTTAATAAAAATTAAAATAATTTTTTTTAATAAAAGACATTGGCATTTAAAACTAGGATTTCCTAAAATTTAATGATAATTTAAGATTTATGTTGATGTTTTTTATCAACTATCTCCTGCACCACCATATCCAGCTCCTCCTTCACTTCCAGCATCGGCGACATCAGCGCCTAGTGAGAAACAATCGAGGCAACTCATCAGATAAAAACTTTTCCTTTTATTAAGCTTAGGTTGATTAGAACCTTGAGGTCGACCTCCATATCTGTGGGGCACTATCGCTTAGATATTTATTTTGTTTCTTCTTTCGTCTAAAGCAAAGACACCTCATGCGTATATCGAGTCCCAAACTTGCTAGTAAAAAAAAAAAAATGTCCCTCACTTCCTACAGGCTACAACCCTCCAGTCGATAGAAATATTTTTGTTTTCAATTTTGTGTATTTGTTTTTTCAATCAAAGGCTTGCCCTTCCTTAATTATATAGATGACGCAATTTAGTTTCATGAGAAGAATTCTTTGTCCGTGTTAAGTTCCATGAACCTACAAAATTCTAATGTGTACAAACAGATTGTACTAGTAATATTAATTAAAGTTTGAAAGACTATTTCAACATTGAAATATATTAATGAATACTCCGGTACCCTTTAAATATATATGTTTGGATACCAGTATCAAATAATAAGTATGTATTAAATTATTAATATTATTTTTATATCTAAATACGATTCATATTAAAATATTTTTATATTAAATTCCAATTTATTAGCAGCCACCGTAAAAATGTAAGAAGAAACACAACGAGCAACAATTTACAATTTTGCAAATTAGTATTTAAGGAGAACCAAAATAGTTATTTATAGATTTATCGGTTAGTTTTTTAAAAATTGACCAAAAATTATTTAAATTAAGTCAATTTGAATACCAATATCAAAAAATTTATATAACGAATTCATACATCTCTTTACCTTTTTCTAACATTTCTATTTATATTATAATTTCTATTTTTTGAAGAGCTAATTATAACTTCTTTGATTTTTTACATTTTTTATTTTGTCTTAAAAGATATGGTAAATTTCATCACAATTAATTTAAAAAACTGCGAAGTCTTAAGTTCGAAGAAAGAATAAGATATCTAATCTAACAATATTGATATTTATTAATTGAACTAATATTTAATGACTTTGATTTTGACATTTTAAATACCGATATCTATATTTCTTCATGAGTATCAAAAAATTTACCAATATGTTTTTGACGGCAAAGAGTGCGAAATGGCTCTTGGAAGGTTTTTATCTTTTTTTGTTTTGTTTTGTTTTGTTTGTTTTGTTTTTTAATTCTTTGAAGTGTATGACTTTGTACTAAGTCTCTTCTTATTGAATGTTCAATGTTCACAGTTAAGACTAAGAAGATGTCTTACCCACATTAAAAAATAGAAAATTGTTAGAGGTCTTATCCACATTAAAAAATAGAAATTGTTAATTTAAGTTTCTCAAAAACAAAGTGACAATGGTTGAGTGTATTAAGCAGATAATTTAGGTTAGTATGTTAATTAGTTTTGGTTTGTTATAACTATGGGTGTTTGTGGTGGATTGGTTACTAGACAAAAACTAATTTGATCTAAAGGACCCTTATGTAAATTTATGAATATTAAATAGGAAGGAAATTGCGAAAAAAGAAATGAAATCGCAATTTGAAAATGAAATCATCTTGTAAATGTGAAATGATGGTATATCTTAAATGAATCTCGTTGGTGAGTCTACTTTGCCTCATATGAATTGTCATTCGCCATAATTATTTCTCGTTGTCGGCCTCCTTATCTTGTTTTATTTATTTATTTATTTATTACTTATGTTGTCCCTCAATAAGTGACCCATGTGTAAAGATATATAATTTGTCGCAAAAGAAATGATCCATATCAATTTACAATGTAAGATCTATCTTTTTCAAATGTAATGTTACGGCTCGTGTTTTTAAAAAAAGAAAAAATAATATAACTAATAATAATAATAATAATTATAATTAAATAAAAAACTAAACTTTCTTTTTTCACCTCACTTCATTTTTTTCTCTAATTCATTTTTTTTTCTTTCTTCTTTCTTTCCCTCTCGGCAGAATACTCCCCTCAATCTTTGTTGCTGTTTTTTTTTTTCTTTTCTTCTCTTTGCTTCTCCTCTCTTTATAATAATCAAACCGTCAACTCTTAAAAAGGAATTTAACATCCCCACAAGCATAATTTCTCATACTTCTACAAATTCTTTTGATTATGATTTTTGAGTTAGGATTTGTGCTCTAAGGAAAATGGTATCCATCTCTTGAGAGTTGTTTATTGAGACTCTTTGAGGTAAATACTCAAACTCTAATCCTAATATGAATTCCTAAAAAAATGTAGTTTTGTTTAAAAATCTTATTTTGTGCTTATAGTAGATTTAAATGATTTTTATGGTTTCCTAGAGTTAGCTAAACTTCAGAATAATTTTTCTAAAGTCTTGAGAATAATTTTGATACTCAGATTTGTCAGCTGAGGTCCTGCCGACTACTCTGAGAGTTGTTGGAGAACAAACGTAGTTGATTCTCATAGTTGTGAGTTGATGACGATCATCGTCATATATTTTTATAATGTTATAATTATTATTTTACTCGTTTTCTATACTAAAGTATTTATGTAAAAATTTGGGAAACACAACATTTGAAATTTATCTCGATTTCGTCATTTATTTATTTTTAATGGTTCTTGTTATATAATATGTTATTAGTTTGATTTACATATAAGTTAAAAGTATTTAAATATTGAATTGTTATGCGATTGAATACGTTTTTCATGAATTATGATGAAGTGATTTTAAATACGTATTTTGGAAAATTATTGTTATAATAATTAAATCGTTTACCGAATTTTTGGAAGAATAGCTGTAGTATTTATTTTAGACAAATTCTCCATATTATCCCAAAGGGCAATTGATCACATATTATCAACGCTACAATAAATTCTTCTTATATATGGGATCATTGTGATATGTTGAAGCTGGCAACAAAAATTGATTACAACCATCACTCCAAAATTCAAATGTTGACGATTTGAAGACTTTCTATGAATGGACCTTGAAAGTTGGAGATGGTAAACTAGAAGAGCTAAATGCTGGTTATGCAAAAATTGAATTACCAAATGATTTGTTGATTACAAGTTTCAACGACTCACTAGCTTGATGCCATAGTTAAAAGCACATATCCCAATATAATACAACATTATACAAATGTGAATTTCTTGTAGCATAGAACAATTTTGGCCTCCACAATATAGGTTGTTGATTCAATCAACGAATACATGATAGGTCACAAAATAATGGTAATGAATCATTTGATGTCCTAACACCATAGTTTTTTACCTCACTTACTACATCTGGACTTCCAAATCATAAAATCAAAGTTAAGGTTGGTGCTCCATTTATGTTATTACAAAATTTAGACTAATCTCATGGTTTATGTTATGATATAACACTAATTATTATGACAAAACTAGAAAATCATGTCATTAAGGCTAAGTTAACTTGATCTATATACCACAAATGCCTATGGCTCCGTCCCAATTGTCTTGGCCTTTCAAACTTATATGAAGATTTCCATTGTTGTCTCTTATGCAATGATAATCACCAAATCACAAGGTCAATTATTAGACTACATTGATATATATTTGTCTAAAACTGTGTTTGTAGCCATATCAAGAATAAAAAACAAAGAAGGTTTGAAGATCTTAATTCACGACAAGAAAATCCAACCTTTTCACCACACATACAATGTTGTTTACAAACAAGTTCCAAAATGTCTAACATGTAAGTCTATAAATTTTTGTTATCGGTCTATATATATAAACACCGAATGCTTATTATTTGTTAAATAAATTTGTGTATTAGTATATCACAATTTATTGAGTAGCATGTAAAATCTATTATACCGTCAACTTGACCATGAAACAATTTAATTGACTTATTTATCGTAGCCTCTTTAGAGTGATTTTGGCTACTTTATCATAAATATTTTTATGGTTTAAGTATGTATTTGGTCTTTGCAAATATACCACTTTTTTATTTTAGTCCTTATAAGTTTTTTTATTTGGATTTAGTTCTTATAAAATTAGATACAATCGATTTTGGTCCGTAACGTCAAATCAACATTAAAAGAATCAAGAGTTTTCCAAAAACTCTAAACCTTTCTTTTAATTTTTATTCATATTTTCTTTATAAAATATCACTATTTATAAAATGATCAATAAATAAATAAATTTATTAATTAATAATATAAAATATTTTAATTTTTAATATATCATAAAAGATAATGTGTATTTATAGATCCATATGTCATGATAGTTTATCAACTATTTTTTAGAGACTAAAACCGATTATCTCTGATTTTACGTGGACTAAATAAAAAAAAATACAGAGACTAAAATCAAAATGTGATATATTTTAGGGACCACACATATATTTAAACAATTTTTTCATTTATCAATTTGGTTTTACATGCACCATGAAAATATCACTTCAGGTGCTCTATACTCCAAAAAATCCAAAAAGATGTCACTAATTAAGAGATTCACAAAACTTGGAACTGCATGGATAATATTTTTTAATGATAATAACTTCCATTCTGAAAACGTTTTTGAACTTTACTTTTGTTGATGAATATGAAATAAACGATATTAGACAATAAACATTGCCATCTTTATTCCTATTCAAGTAATTTAAGACGGCTATATGAAATATTAGTTTATGATAACTGCTAATATATTATTTTTATGATGACGATGATTTATCGTAGTTATTATATTTGTCTTTAGTGTTATTGACATTTTATACGGCTAATATGCATGTATAAACACATTTAAATATATATTCATGACAATATTATTATAAATTACAATATTTTACTACTTAATTAATATATTATAATAATTTTATTATATTTTATAAACATTGTTAAATATTTTAAAAATAAATATAACCACCGTTGCACGAGTACTATATATTGCTATCCACCTCTACCAAATAACCTCGCAGGTACTATGCGAAAATCTTGTTCAATAAGGTGAGCGTCTTTCGGTATCTTTACAAATTTTCCTTCGTATTGCTTTAAAACTAAGTTTTTATCTCACTGAAATTTTATATTGATTAAATTGACGGTTTGCCTATGAAAGTGATATAAGCTATGAATTTAATTTTGGAACCGTCACTTCTCATACTAGTTTTCATAGTATGACTTTTATTTTCATGATTCTTTTAGTCTTTATTTACAAAATTATAGTTTTGTTGTGTGTGTAAACACCTATTAGCTTCCATTATTGTCTTGTTATTATTTTTATCTGTATAATAATCAACCTATCTCTATTTCAATTGTTGAATAACAAAATTAAATTCGAATTTGTTAGGTCTAAATGAATAAGAAGCAAGTTAATAGTGACCAATAGCACATCAACTGCTCATGCTAACCATGTTGAATCGCTAACATTATGAACAAAATAAAACGTGATTGATTTATAAAAATGATGGCATATATTTTTCCTATTTTAAGTCAAAATAAATATATTCTATTATATGCAATGTAATTTAAAATTTATCTTATATGAAAAAGTCAAAATTTGTTTTACATTAGAAGCTTTTAGTTTATTTTAATTATAACTTAAAATTGTTTATTTTAACAATCTAACCTATTTTATTACATTAAATTAATAAATTAGAGTAAGAACAATTTTTTGCTTCCAAATTCAGTTTTTTATAACAACAAATCTTAACTTCTTAACTGATCAGACTTATTACTCAAATCATATATAAACGATTAATTTATTAGATACATATTAATACTTTATATTCTTAGAACAATAAACATGAACATATATTATGTTTTAGTTATAGTCTATTTTCCAATAACAAAATAATATCTAAGTTCAATTCTATGGTGGTCAATTACAAAAAACATTAACAACTTAAAGTAACTCCAATAAGAATTCAAGATAATCCAAAATAATTCAAAGTAACGCCAATAACGTTTCTTGTTAGAAAGTGTTAGTATCCAAACATTCAAAGATAATTCAAGATGATTCAAAAAGAATTCAAGATAATCCAAGATAATTCAAAGTAACTCCAAAAAAATTTCTTGTTAGAAAGTGTTACCTAAACATTCAAAGATAATTCAAGATGATTCAAATTCATTTTCTTCTTCAAATAATTATAAAACTAACTAGAATGAATAAAACTTAATTGTTAGCATTGTGCTAAAAAATAAGAGTTAACGAAGACTCATCATATACAAGTCTGCAAAACCTATCTTCTTTACTTTTAGTAAGTTTCAATTCTAAGCTCATTAAAGAAAAAAAAAAGTAACTAGATTATGAAAATTAATTACCCAGGTAGTTAATCTCAAATAGCGGTGGATCGCGGACAACTCCAAAAGTGGGATAGCGGGATAACGTGTTCCGAGATAGGCGGGATAACGTGTTCCGAGATAGGCGGGATAATTGCAATTTTTTTAAAAATTTACATGAATAATAATATTATATAAACCTATATTTAATGAAAAATTAAAAAATGACTCAAACTCTGAAACATTCAAAATTAGTAATAAGAATCCACACGTCTTACTCTTAGTCAAAACATACATCAAAATACCAACAAAAGTCAAGGAAATAAAGATGATGCATATTGAAGTAATAAAATAATATAGTAATAAAATAACTAAATATTAAAACTCAAATGCATTTTCTAGCATATGAATCAAAGATAAGTATCATCTTCATTAGCATATTCTACGTCCTCTTCTTCTAAGGTGAAAATAGAAACAACAAAACAAAGAAGGAAAAAATAATAGCGGGATCTCGGCGGAATTAACTATGTCGGGATAACGAGATCTCACCTAGATCTGGTCAGAATCTTGTTTCACATTGTCGTGGACACATTGTCGCGGTCAGAATCTTGTTTCATTATGTGTATAAGGCACACAATATTCATATTTTGCACTATATTTTCATTCCATGAGCAGACTTTCTAAATAGGTTACATTTATCAACCTTGTTCTCGGAATACATTTGTGTTGAGGTATCTATGGGTATTGGGTATATGGGTCATATCCTTTATACAATACTCATCATCCACTTTTCTATCTAATGTAGGACTTTTACTCATACTTGATATGCCACTAATCTTCCCTTCATGTGTGAGTCAATCCATTCTTTTGAATATATTTTCCCTCAAATGTGAGTTCATCTATTCAAATGGGGTGACACTTTAAACCCAAAATAATATTTTTGAATTTTATCATATAGTAATACAATTCCTTATACAAATGTGAGTTTTAAAAAAACCTTTTCAAGGTGAAGAGCATCACGTAGTTGAAGGTGCTGAAAAACACAAGAAATGAGGGGTTTGAATTGTGTTTGCCCTTTTTTAAAGTTGTTTAGATTTCCTTACAAAAAATATTCTTTATCAAAACATTCAACTTACTTTTAAAAGGAGGTTTAGACAGAGTAAGGTTGAATAATAAAAAACTAAGATGCGAAAAATAGAAAAGGGTAAAGGAGACACATATATTTTATACTAGTTCGCAACAAACTATTACTATGCATCTTCATGCTTTGAATATTTTTCTTTAGCCTTTCTAAGCCTTATCCCTCAAAACCTTCTTCATCTTTCTAGTATCTTGTTGTTGAAGTTTATGAGAGTCATTGTACATTTTTAGGCACCTCTTAAGGATGAGAGGATTGTTGCCACTATAAGGCTGAGTTACATCAATTCTAGTTTGTTTATGATTTGACACAAAGTTTTCTTTTAGGATTCTAACTTTCAATGAGAAGATATTGTATGTTAAGTATTGTATCAGTACAAGTGTGTGAGAACACTATGACTGATTTATATCAACTATAATAACTCCATTTGAGAGAATAATTTACTTATTCTTTTAGTTGACGTGTTCTTGACTTTTTCATATTTTCTTCTTAACACAAAAAGCATTTTTCATTTTCTCTTTTACTCTCTCTTACTCGTAATGGATAAAGTGTGTTGGAGATCTTCAATCACCATTTAAGACATGTTAATCTTTAATATCTTTCCATATATGTCTCTGTGAATGATTCAACATATCTTGCTACTGAGGACATGAAAATAGAGGATATTATTATCAAATCAAATCTTAAAAACTTCCAAACAAGTAACAGATTCTAAAATTTCGTCAAAGGATGCACAAATACTTTTGGAGCATTGTCTTTTTTAGAGCGTTGACTAATAACTCAAAGTTAGACGACCAACTGTTTGATGTGATTATTAGAGGCATATGCAATCACCTTCTTGTCATGCTTATTAGAGGTACACGCTTGATGAATTCATTTGAGGTAGACGAATAGTTGCTTGTTGAATTTATTATAGACATATGAACAAACGCTTATTGGATTCATCAGAGACAAACAATCAAAGACATAATTGCATTTATCAAAGGTAACTGAGGTAATTGAAATAGAATATGTCTACATTCATCGGAGGTAACTGAACCAAAGCATTGGTTGTGTTTCCAAAGCAATCGAGACCCAATGATGCTTTCATTACCAGAGTCAACCGAAACTTTCAACAACAAAGGCGTATGTCACCAGACTTAGACAAAAGAGTAGTACGGAAATTTTGGTTTCTTTTGCTTTATCCAATCATCAGAGGATATACCTTATCTTAGAAAGCATACTTTTCTACGCTTGTCTTTGCGGTACTTCTTTTGCTATAGTACAACTTAATTCATTAGTAGAACTTTAATTTATTTTGTAATTTATGTTACTTTAAAATGGATAGTTATGATATAACTCTTGTTTTCCAACTTAATATGTACAACTAGAAAATACAGTTAGATAATAATTATTCTTTATTTATTTGTTTTTGTTATTGTCAAAATATCAACTAAAATAAATGTAGCTAAAATCACTTTTACACTGGTAGTAGTCACTTGGAACATCACAAAAATGCTTAAAAAATGTCATCAAATTTAATGACTCAATGTCATTATAATAGATAACAAAAATTCTATGGAACTTTTATAAGTTTAGCAAATTAAAAGTAATAATAATATCAATCCGAGGTTAGTACAAGAGCAGGAATTGTCAAAATGAAAAGACATTTAAAAATGATGTCAACATAAAATAGATAATATATATATGTCTTTAAACCACTACAACCAATATGCTTCCCAACTGTACCTCTCCTATCTTTTGAAATACAATGGTTGAGCTAATAGAAATGCTTGAATCACAACAAACTTAAAATGAATCACAAAGAGAAGAACACAATAGGAACAATTTGAATGATATTCACTTACTTTGAAATAATAACATTATTGAGAATGCATTTACCTCGAGATACAACTTTCGGACTACGAATAATTTTTTTTGAGTATGTCGGTGCTAAATCAAAATATCACAAGTAATCAACTAGTTGGTAGTGTTAGATTGAGCATGGGGAATAACGTTGCAACTAGCAATAATAGTGTCTCTCTGACACTCGGTCTTCGTTTGAATCATGGAAATGGGTTATCCGAGCCATTAACATGTGTTGTTAAGCATTTTGGCCATGCACTTCAACCAGATAGTTATGTCACGAGTTGTATTCAATTACAAAATAGACAATTTGGGAGAGATTTTATTGGAGGGAAGATTGTGCAGGGTGAAGCTATACCTATCTTTAATCTATAACTTTTCTTATACTTAATTAAATTGGGGTTAATTGAGATTATAATTGTCTTCATTTATATTTTAATGAATAATTTTGTTGGCAATTGAAATAATTTGTAACACTCTCTATTTTTATTTATTTATTTATTTATTTATTTATTTATTTATTTATTTCTGTAATTAAAACTATTATCTTATGTAATTATTATATTATGTTTTGACATGATCATTTGTTATATGGTTTGTTGTTTGTTTGTTTTTATTTAATCAATTTAAAAATTATAAAATTGATGTGTAAGATGTTGTTTGTGTTAATTATTATTTTTTATGCATTTTTGCTTGATTTATTTTAGTTGATAAATTTATAAACTAGAATTTATAAAAGTAATTTTAGTTGTTGTTTTATCTTGGTGCATACAAGAAATTGGGTCAGAGAAATGTAGATTTGGTGTGACCCAACTCCTATGCATAAATATATTTTTAGTTCATCTACCTTAAAAAAAAATTAGTTTTTTTTTTTTTTTGGATAGACAAATTTATCTTGAATGCTTTGACCAAATAAATCACATCCTCCCTTTTAGTTCATATCTCACTCTCTCTCCCCTACCCCTCGGGTGTGACTTGATGCATTAGATTATTCTACACACCTCTATAGTAATCTAATTCCCATGATTTTAAATAATTTTTTTAATGATTAAAGCTAACAATAAATTGATATTGCCTCCCTTCTGTTCCTCTCTCTCAATCCACTCTCTCTCAAACTCACCTATCTCACTTGAAATTCCACTCTCTCAAACTCACCTATTTCACTTTAAATTTTCATAAATCCATATCTCTCCTATACTCAAAAACTAAATCCATAACTCTCTTATACTCAAAAAACAGTAAGAAAAAAATAAAACATTTTTTCACATAGGCCCATTTTTACCACCACTACATCTTTGTTCATTCAAGAATCTTTTAATTAAGTTCAACACTCTAATTTTCGTGGAACTAAAGTAATGTTATCTCCATAAATTTTTCCATTCTTTCAGCTTGGTCCCTTTATGTTGGAATCTTACCTTGAAAGCTTGGAACTCTTCTTCTATTGAATTTGATATGTAATATATGAATTTTATGAAATAAAGTTCAAATATTTATTTGAACTAAAGTATAAACTTTTATGTTATTTGTGTTAAAATTTTAATTTTTATGAGATAAAGTTTGAAATTTAATATTACATGTGTTCAAATTTTAATTTTATGATGCACATGAGCTATAGTTTGAATTTTTATGTTATATGCGTTAAAGTTTCAATTTTTATGACTTACATGAAATAAAGTTTGAATTTTTGAATTTTTGAATTATAAGGGTGTTTGAGTGTTAATTTTATGATGATTATGGAATGAAGTTTGAATTTTTATGTGTATGTGATGAAAGCTAGAAATTTTATGGTCATCTATCTATGAATATATTATTCTTGTGATAAAGTCATGTGGTATATGAACTTAGTGATATTTGAATAAGATGATGATTTGAAAAAATGATTTTTGAATGCATGTGACATTTGTGAAGAAATATTTTATTGGACAATAAATTATCATATCATGTCATATGTATTTTCGTGAAAGTTGTCATTGTGACATGTTATATATCCAAATTGGTATGAGTAATATTTTGTGTAAACATTGCCATATTGACAAGTTTATATCCTAATCATGTAGATTTTAGAAGCATGCAAATGTAGATATGTTTTTGTTACACAATTTTACTGTTTGCATTTTATTTTCTTTAAATTCAAAGTTTTTATATTTATTTGTTGTGTTATTTCTTTTTCATATTTCTAGCTTCGATTTGATGTGGTTGATGAAAAAAAATGACTCTTATAACAAAATATTAAATACAAATGACTTCAGTGAACGTCGGGCAAAGAAATGAGTTTTAAGATAGTTTTTTAAAAATAAATTTGCCGCAATATTTCTAAGTTCATTTTAAACTTTCGTAACACAAAAATGAGTTTTAGTCTTACTGAGGATATGTCATGAAAAAAAGTCACTTGAAACATGCAACATAAACTTTTATAAAATAAAAGAGATTAAAATTCAAAGAAATTTTTTAGACAAACTATAATTAAAAGTTGATATATTTAAAGGGACTAGTATCATATATAACCCAAGAATTGATTTAGAGAAAACTATATTACATTGAAAGCTCAATCTTTGTTAATGGTTTTAAAAGAAATATTATTTATTAATTGGATAAAGAAATAAGGATTCATAGAAAAATTAGAGCTATTCAAATCAAAAGTAAAACCACGAATTCATTGAATACATATTAGTGTGTAACACTTCCTTTTCAGAAAAATCACAAAATGTGATAAATAGATAAAATACATTTCTATTTTGAACAATTAACATCTTATCATATTTATGGTAAAGGTAAAAAAACTCTAAAGATGAAGGCAAAGTTATACCTTTTGAAGTTAATATTCATGACCAGATTTACCTTCATTTGATTGAAATTTGTGACAAACAATATGTTACTTTGTATTTGAAAAAGCTTCAAAGTAAGTTAAGTCTCATGGAGATTCTCTTCATCACAAAAAGTTAAGTCTCATATCATTCCTCTCAAAATCTCTAAACCTCCTTATTTTTCTCTATTTATCCTTTCAGACATCCTTTCCTCCTCACCATAATCTCTATATCTTCTTTCTTTTTCTCTAAATCTCTTCGAATACCTCATTTTCTTCTCATCAAAACCTCTTTATTGCTTCTTTTCTTAATTTCAAACCCATTTTCATTTGGGATGATCTTACATGAAGAAATCTCTTATCTTTTTGATTTACAAGCTCTTCTCTCAAGGAATATATTTTAGTATTCAAATTTTTTGTAACGTGATCCATAAGAGAAATGGTTCTAGGAGAAGGGGAGTTTAGTTTACTTTCACTCATGATTTCAACAACAACAAACAACAAGTACCATAATAATCAAGTAAGCGACATGAAAAAGTTAAAAAGATAAAATAAGGCCCTCATAACCCACTAAGTGTTTACATTCAACAAATGTATAACTCATGTATATCATTCAAAAATGACTTTTTTCAATGATGTGCACTCTTGCTTTTTTCCACTCAAATTCTTCTTTTAAGTTCTTAATAAGAACCCAAGCAAGATTCCAAATCAAATAATTGAAACACAATGTAATAATTCTACAAAAGCTATCAACACAAGAGTTTCAAGTAGGAAAACTCTAAGACAAAACTAAGAGAATTTAAAATGACAAACAAGAAAAACTAAGTAAATGAAGACACATTCAAGTAAATTATCAAAGAAATTAGAAAGATTAAACTAAATGACGTGGGTGGTATGGTATCAAAATCAAACTTGCAATGCCTAAATATAGGTAATAAGAATATAAAAGTGTTTGATGTTTCATTTTTGGATAATTCTAGATTTTTTGTTGTTGTAAAATGTCTTTATTTTTTTCTTTCAATAACTGCTTCTATGCATAATGACTTTTTCGCATAAGTTATCTTTTCATATTTTTCTCTACATATTTGAATTCTTTTCATTTTGCTAATTGATTTAGCTTTTTGAATTTCCAAAATCAAACATGTATTGAAGAAATAACATAAAAAAAAAATACACAAGTGAAATCCAAGAACTTCAAGTGAAATCCACAAGTGAAATCCAAGATTTAAAGAAGTAGATACAAGTGAAATCCAAGCCACAATGGTAAGGAATCAATTGAAAAGATTTAAAGAAGTTCTAATCCAAGAACTCAAGGAGTAGATACATCTCACTCACCATTCTCACGAGAGAAGTTCTAATTCATTTTAAACTTGTCTCACTGAGGTTATAAATGCATATTGGGCTATATGACACTACTCTCTAGGCCTATATTGGGCTTACAACATATTTTTCTAAAATAAAACTAAATGTTAGGAAGAAAAATATCTACACTTACACGTGACATCAATAAAATAGAAATTAAAATTATTATAATTCCAAATTAAAGCACACTAAGAATTAGTAAAAATAAAAAAAAATATTGAAAAAAGTTCATCCTAATTTATTAATATATGGATCATCTTTTGGAACCAAGTTGATTTTATACTTAGAAATTTGATGATGATAAAAGTATTTTATTAGAACAATATATTTGACTTCACAAAGAATGAAAGAAGATTTATGTTTTTGAAGAAAATCTAAAATAAGATTTGATTCAGATTATAATTGAAGAAAAATAAAATAAGATTTGATTTGAATTTATAATTGAAGAAAATCAAAAATAAGATTTGATTTATATTTATAATTGAAGAAAATGTAAAATAAAATTTGATTCAAGTTTATTATTGAAGAAAATCTTTGACCAAGTTGAAAAAATGATATGGTCAAGATTTGAAAAAGATTTAATCAAGATTTATCTACAACAAAATTTGAGCATAATCAATCTGAAGAATTTACAAGCTCAATCTAATTAAATGCAAACATAATTAATTTGAAAAATTTACAAACTCAACATAAACAAAATATGAACATAATCAATCTAGAAGAACTGCTTAGATTGGATTGAGAAATAATGAATTGGCTAAAGAACATATTATAAAAAAAATGTTATTTAGAATTATTTTTGAATAAGATCATTGTTGACCAAGAGAGAAGTTATAAAGAGAGAAGTTATAAATGCTTTATAAAGTGTTTTTTTCTTAGAGTGTGAGAGTTATTATTATTATTATTATTATTATTATTATTATTATTATCAGCTTGGTTAGAAACAAACACTTAAAGTTTCAATCTTTTGTATCTAGTCCGATAGTGGTTTGTTTCTTTCTTCAATCTGGAGTTGTCAGGTTATTAGGAGAAGACTTGAGTTGTAGGATCAAAGTGGTTAGTTTCTAAAAGTTATGGAGCTATCAAGCTGTTTTAGAAGACTGACTTGTAGGCTCATGTGTTTTTAGGTATTTGAATTAGTGAATTAAAACGTTATGAATGACGAGACTCGATGTAACCAAGTTAATAATGAACCAAGATATATCTATGTGTCCAATTATTCATGCTTTCTTTTTTTGCTGTCTCTAAACCGGATTGCTTCTTATCTAAGTAATTTATACAAACCAACTAGCCTTGATCAAATTAACAAAAAAATTATCAGTTTTATCAAACACAATTCAACTCCCTTATCATGTTTGCACATTTATCATGTTCATGCTCTTGAGGTTCTTATCAATACTACAACTTAACAAACACATATGAGGGATTAAAGAGTGTAGAAGTGGTTGTAGTGTTGTGTTGGAGGAGCTTTTCCTATTGTTTCTAAAGTGCTTGCTTATAAAAGATGTATGTTAGTTAGACCACAGTTGTGGTGTTTTGTTTTTATTAATTCAAATAACTAATTTACAACTTTACTCAATAATAAACAATTAAACACATGCTCATAAAAATATCCACACCGCGAATTCTGGACAAAGATATATTTGGGATTAAAAAGTCATAAAAGAAATAAGGAGTCAAATAGTGTGTTTGTTTAAGAATTTTTATGAAAAGAATTATTTTTTTAAACTAAAAATTATTTTTTTATCATTTGAACAACGTCTGGTTCATATTTTTTAAAAATTATTTTGTTAAAAAAATGTTATTTTTTGGTTTAAGATAAAAAAGCTATAAATAGTAGCTTCTCACATTCGCGAGAGAAAATGATGTAATTATTCCGACGCTTTTTGAAAAATTCAAAATTATCCTCCATCGATTTTTACTAGGGTTTTCTCCATACTGCATTAGTTTCACGCACTCAATGATGACAATTTCTCTTCTTCCATGAGACTTTGAATCTTTGATATAGGTTTTCATCAAGTAAGTTTTCTTCTCCTTTTCAATTTCTCCATATCGTATTGTTTTTTGTTTCTATGCCTTTTATTTAAATTATTTTATTTTTACATTATGCATATGTTGTTGATTACTTTTCTTTGCTTTTGTATATTTATTTATTTATTGCTTTTTGACGAGTAATTTAGGTACATTAATCAATTTTGAAAAATGTCTATAAAATGATAATTAGAAAAGTAATTTCTTTTATGGTTACTTTGTAGTTTAAAATATTACTTTTATAAATTAAATACGAACAAATTAAATATCATTTAAAAAAATTATTTTTATAATAGTAAACAAACGGAAAAAAAAAGTCATTTTTAAATAAATATCTACAAAATAATTTCTAAATTTGTTAAATTAAAAATTATTTTTATTTAAATTCAAACAAATCCATCCAAAATCGTACTATTGAAATATTTAAAAAGCTAAAAAAGATTTATACTTGACTATTTTCCTATACATGTCCGTGTATCGTATTTGGTCAATATTTTCCCCACGTCTTAGAATACTTCTCAAGATGTTTAACTTCACAAACTCCTTCAAGTTATGAACGCTTCTAGATACAGATATATAATTCATTAGTGGGAGGAATCATATAGTTAAACAAAAATATATATAAATGATGAAAGGGATTAAGGGAATGATAAAAATGGAGATTTAAAATTATTACAAAAAATATGAAAATTTAAAAAAGAAACATTTGAAATAGTTTAAATAGATAATTCTAAAATGAAAAGTCAAATTAAAAATTTGAGAATATGAATACATAAAATTGACATATTACTACCTAATTTTCTTAATATTTGTAAACACGACAATGAATGCAAGCTTATAATCAAAGATGCAGGTGGTAATTAAAAAATCAAATTTAAGTACTTATTAGTATTTAGTTTTAAATGTAATAATTAGATTTAAAATTACACTTGAAGTAAACAGATCTCCACTAATACAATAATATGAAAACAATATTGAAAAATCTCAAAATAAAGTTAGCCACAAGCCTCTATTACTCCACATTCAAAGCTCCATTGATTTTTTGTCATAACCCATTTTAACGTGGCCTGCATACAAATATATAATAAAGGTAGACACAAAGAAGACGTAAGTAGATCTTACATCATATAAAGTGAATAAGTCAAAAATAGATGAACATGCATCCATGAATCATATAAAGCATGATTGCAAACATCACGACAATATAATATCACACAATATAAATGGATGATCTTTCAATGTTCAAAATGCACTCCTTGAAATTCAGGTGGTGCCCAGCTAATGTAGGAAAACTTTGATTGAGAGGTTATGCTCAATATCATATGCAAAGGGCAACACCCTTCTAGATTATACGTATTCATATGTACATGCACTCTCACAAAGACGATACTATCAAGTAAAACTCAATAAATTACTCTCCTCTCAAGAAATTTAAATTTCCTCCCTCCTAAGTTTCTTAGATGATATATCGAACACTTAAGTCATAATAATTTTTTTATATGATTCATAAACTACTAAAGAAATTGAAAGTTCGAAAGAAATATATGAAAGTGTGAGAGAAATCATATATAAGAGAAACAACATTATGATGAACAATGAAAATTAAAGGCTTTAACATATATAATAGAAAAATATGTTTTAATTTAATTGTTACCTTGAACATTTACAATAACCTTCATCGCAATACATGATTTTAAGTGGGGGACACGTATATTTTTGACAATCATCGTTTGACTCACACTTATATGCTATCATGCATAGTAAGAATAAAGAAATGTTAGTGAAAAATTGTGAAAGGTTTTGTATAACATGAAAATATGAGAATGAACTTACCATCAACGGCGACTAAAAGAAAAAGTAGAGACACTAAAAGGATCATAGTGTAAACAATCTTGAATGTTTCAGCCATTTTTTTCTACCTTTTTATACAACAAGTAAACAATGGTTTGATCACTTTATATATAAATTCAATCTAATGTTATGTTTACTTCAATTAAAAAGTTTTTAGGAGTTATGTTAGTGCAAGAAACCGTCCATTACAATTACAATAATTAATAAGTGTCTCTAAGGTACATTGATGTATCATGTTGTCCCTTAATGCAATGTAATTGATCACATGACCTTAGAATAGATCATCACATAAAAAAATAATTTGTCATTCGAATTCATTCTTGTTTACCAACCTTAAATTATTATTTTTGTTTCTTATCTTTCCTTTCATATTAATATAAAAAACTTTAAATTATTATTTTTTTTTTCTTCTCTTTTCTTTCCTTTCATATTACTATGAGGATCAAAACAAACATTACGGTTCAATGAAATACATATTAGGACACATTGAACTAAACCAAAAACCCTTTCTATATTTAAATCATTATTAAGTGTCTCTTAAATATATCAGACAAATTCTGCCGCCGTTAGTTTGAGTTCGTGGGTCTGATGGATTCAGACGCCGTCCTCTCCTCCGTCTCCTTCTTTGTGATCTGATTCTGGGTTCGTGGGTCTGGTAACTTCTGTTGATTTATCCCATAGCCGTCCCTTCCATCTAGATCTGTTTTTGTTGTCATCTATTTAAATTTATGAGATTCGGTTTGCTAGTCTGGATTTTGTTTTGGTGAGACTTTTTGAGATTAAACATTAAGCAATAAGCATGGTTGTTGTATTCATCCATGCCAACTTTCAAGGAAATTTTTTCTCAAGCTCATCATAACTCTTTTGATTTGCCTCCCAATGCACTGCGCAAACTTTTCATAAAGGGTAAAGTTCTCACCATTTGCATTTTAAAAGATGAATACATCATGCAAAAATTTCCTTCATGGTCAGGTCATTCTATCCATGGGGGATGTTCTGATTAAAATTGATGTCTTACGGGATAAGTAATCGACACTTTGGAAAGTTGTTGGAGTTAGAGAAAATTCAGTTTCCATATTCAATATCATGACATTAATTGCTATTGATTCAGTTGCCTATGTATAGCTGTCATGACCGTTACTTTGTATATGTTTATTATTGTAACTAATCCTAGCATAATTCTAGGACTTCACATGTACTACAACTGTGTATATAAAACACAGCCTGTAAACGTATCGAGAAATATACATCATTTTCTTATACCTTTCTGTCTTGGTATCAGAGCACTTAAGCTTGAAGGCTCTCGATCCAATCATGTCATCTGCTGCTAACACAAATGACCTACCTACAACTGTCTCTGTCAAGCTGGATAGAGATAACTACCTCCTATGGAAGTCACTAGTTCTTCCATTGATTAGAGGAAGCAAACTTGATGGTTACATTCTAGGAACCAAAGAATGTCCTGAACAGTTTATCAACACAAAGGACACAACAAAGAAAAGCAATCCTGACTATGAAGAGTGGATTGCACATGATCAAGCTCTCCTAGGATGCCTAAGAAATTCAATGGCCATTGACATTGCAACACAGTTGCTGCATTGTGAAACCTCTAAGGAACGTTGGAATGAAGCACAAAGCCTAGCAGGTGCACACACAAAATCAAGAACAATCTACCTCAAATCAGAATTTCATTACACCCGCAAAGGAGAAATGAAGATGGATCAGTATCTTCTCAAGATGAAGAACCTCTCTGACAAATTAAAACTGGCAGGATCACCAATCTCCAGCTCAAACCTGATAATTCAGACACTGAATGGTCTGGATGCTGATTATAATCCTGTGGTGGTCAAATTATCTGATCAAATCAACCTTACTTGGGTTGATCTACAAGCCCAACTATTGGCTTTTGAAAACATAATGGAATAACTGAACAATTTCAATAATCTCTCAATGAATGCTTCAGCAAACCTTGCAAGCCAAACTCATTTCAGAAGCAACAAATCTGGGACACGAGGCAACTGGAGAGGTTCTAACTTCAGAGGAGGTAGAGGAAGAGGTAGATCAAAACCAACATGCCAGGTATGCAATAATATAGGTCACATTGCAGTGCAATGTTTTTATCGCTTTGACAAGTCATACACAGGCTCAAATCACAATGCTGAGAATAACAAGCAAGAAAATCACAGTGCTTTCATAGCCTCGCCTTACCACGGTCAGGACAATGAATGGTATTTCGACAGTGGAGCTAGCAATCATGTGACTCATCAGAATGAGAAACTCCAAGATCTCAGTGACATCAATAATAAGAATTCTCTGCTAGTTGGCAATGGTAACAGGTTGCGAATACTGGGCTCAGGCTCGAGTGAATTAAATAAACTCAACCTACATAATGTCTTGTATGTCCCTGAAATAACCAAAAACCTCTTAAGTATATCTAAATTAACTGCAGACAATAATGCTATTGTTGAATTTGATGCAAACTATTGCTATGTGAAGGACAAAATGACAGGGAATGCATTACTAAAAGGGAAAGTTAAAGATGGATTATATCAACTTTCGTGCCAACTCCCAAGTCAATAAAGACCCATGTATCTACATGTCAGTTAAGGAGAATTGGCATAGAAAGCTTGGACATCCCAACAATAAAGTCCTGGAAAAGGTGTTAAAGAGCTGCAATGTGAAGACATCATCAAATGATCAATTTTCATTATGTGAAGCTTGTCAATTTGGAAAATTTTACTTGTTACCATTTACATCATCATGTTCTCATGCTAAGGAACCTTTAGATTTAATTGATAGTGATGTATGGGGTCCAACCCCAATTTTATCTCCATCTAATTTCAAGTACTATGTTCACTTTGTTGATGATTTTAGCAGATTCACTTGGATTTTTCCCTTAAAACAAAAATCAGAAACAGTACATGCTTTCACTCAATTCAAAAACATGGTTGAAAATCAGTTTAGCAGGAAAATAAAAATCCTGCAATGTGATGGTGGAGGTGAGTATAAACTGATTCAGAAAATAGCAATAGAGTCAGGAATCCAATTTAGAATGTCATGTCCATATACCTCTCAGCAGAATGGTAGAGCAGAAAGAAAACATCGACATGTGGCTGAATTATGACTCACACTACTAGCACAGGCCAAAATGCCCTTACACTACTGGTGGGAAGCTTTCTCGACCTCAGTTTTTCTTATCAACAGATTGCCCTCATCAGTTAACCCAAATAAAAGTCCATATTCATTATTGTTTGGAAAGGAACCTGACTATGATGCCTTGAAGCCTTTCGGCTGTGCATGCTATCCTTGCCTCAAACCATACAATCAACACAAACTTCAATTCCACACCACTAGGTGTGTGTTCTTGGGATATAGCAACTCTCACAAGGGATATAAGTGCCTCAATTCTCATGGAAGAATTTTTGTCTCAAGACATGTTGTCTTCAATGAGAATCATTTTCCATTTTATGATGGCTTTCTTGACACATGGAATCCATTAAAAACTCTAACTGAAAGAGTCCCTATTGTTCTTCCTCCTTTACCTGCAGGTACCACTACAAGTCACACAATTGAACCAAGTAACAATGATGTGAACCACCAGGAAGAAGACCTAGCAGTTCATGAAGATCAACCAGCCCTTAGTGAGATCTCTATCATTGCAGATGAGGCAACTTCTCATACAAATGAAGCACCAGCAACAACAAGCTCAATACAGAACACTAACCCAGTAGAGGACACATTAGAAGACAATCAACATGTCCAACAGATACGTACCAGGAGCAAGTCAGGAATCTACAAGCCCAAACTACCTTATATAGGACTGATAGAGACACACAAAGAGGATAAGGAACCAGAAAATGTAAATGAAGCACAAGTCAAACCAAGGTGGAAAGAAGCCATGGATGCAGAATTTAAAGCTCTAACAGCAAATAACACTTGGACACTGGTACCATTTCAAGGGCAGAATAATATCATAGATTCAAAGTGGGTTTTTAAAACCAAGTACAAGGCAAATGGCTCAATTGAAAGAAGAAAAGCAAGACTGGTTGCCAAAGGTTTCCAACAAACTGCTGGTTTGGACTATGATGAGACCTTCAGTCCAGTGATCAAATCCAGCACTGTAAGAATTATTCTATCCATTGCAGTACATCTAAATTGGGAAGTTAGGCAATTCGACATAAACAATGCATTCTTGAATGGCAATCTCAAAGAAACTGTGTTTATGCATCAACCAGAAGGATATATAGACTCAACCAAACCATATCACATATGCAAATTAACCAAGGCAATCTATGGCCTGAAGCAAGCTCCAAGGGTATGGTTCGACAAGTTGAAGGGTACTCTACTAAAATGGGGATTTCAAAACACCAAGAGTGATTTATCACTGTTTGTCCTTAGAGGAACTGACCTTATCACACTTCTCCTCATATATGTTGATGACATAATAGTAACAAGGAGCAACAAAAAGGTCCTAGAGACCTTCATCACTCAACTAAACATTACTTTCTCTCTTAAAGACCTAGGTCCTCTACACTACTTCCTGGGAATTGAAGTACACAGAGATACAGGTGGAATGTACCTGAAACAAACAAAGTACATTAGAGACTTGCTCAAAAGGTTCAATATGGAAAAAGCCTCATCCTGTGCCACACCAATGGCAACAGGGAAACAACTAACTGCTGAAGGAGAACCTATGGCCAACCCTACACTATACAGACAAGCAATAGGTGCATTACAGTACCTAATCAACACTAGGCCATACATAGCGTTCTCGGTCAACAAACTCAGCCAATTTATGAGTTCCCCAACCATAGATCATTGGCAAGGAATAAAAAGGATATTAAGATATCTCCATGGAACAACAAATTTATGTCTTCATATCAAGTCCTCAACTGATCCTGATATTGCTGGATTTTCTGATGCAGATTGGGCTACTAGCATAGATGATAGGAAATCCATGGCAGGACAGTGCGTGTTCCTTGGTGAGACATTAATCTCGTGGGCCTCGAGAAAACAAAGAGTGGTGTCAAGGTCAAGTACTGAGGCAGAATACAGGGCGTTGGCTGACCTAGCAGCAGAAGTAGCTTGGATTAGATCGCTATTAGGTGAGCTAAAACTTCCTATGTCCAGAAAACCAGTTTTATGGTGTGATAACTTGAGTGCCAAGGCACTAGCATCCAATCCATTGATGCATGCTCGATCCAAACATATTGAAATAGATGTCCACTACATACGTGATCAAGTACTTCAAGATCAGGTCACAATAGCCTACATACCCACAGCAGATCAAATTGCAGATTGCTTTACCAAACCTCTCACACACACAAGGTTCAACATGATGAGAGACAAACTTGGGGTGACGATGTCACCATCAGTTTGAAAAGGGGAGTTAGAGAAAATTCAGTTTCCATATTCAATATACATTAATTGCTATTGATTCAGTTGCCTATGTATAGCTGTCATGACCGTTACTTTGTATATGTTTATTATTGTAATTAATCCTAGCATAATTCTAGGACTTCACATGTACTACAACTGTGTATATAAAAATAGCCTGTAAACGTATCGAGAAATATACATCATTTTCTTATACCTTTCTGTCTATTGGTCCCTTAAAAATGGTTTCTCTTGGTAAATGATTTTAGTAGTTCAGTTTTATTTGGTGGACCAGAGAACTATTTGATCTATTGGGCTGTGGAATCTTAATTCGGGTATCCATCGTATTTCATCTTGGTCTCTTGATTTTAACCTCACGCATTGCACCAAACTATCGTTCAATGTTAGATGAGATTTCATGGTTTGGCTCATGAATGTTGGAGGTCAAAACCATTGTTTGAAATTAGTGCAGTGGTTATTCCAAAGTCTCTTGATGAAGCAATGAGTAGTCGTACATTTGATCCATTTGTATGAGTGTTGATTGATATTGACCTAACATTACCTCTTCATGACAGTCGTCTTGTTGAACTGAAGGGTTTGCTTTTCGGGTTGATGTGGAATATAAAAAATTACCGATATTTTGCGAGGTATGCCACATTATTGGTCATGCCATGTCTGCTACAACCAAGTTGATTTCAAGAACTATGACCTTTAATTGTTTTGATGATAACATAATTACTTTGTGGAAACAATTTAAAGTATTAATGTTTTGCTTAAGTGTGCATTTCCTAGATCAGCCATTTTATGTGGTTTTGCGTTGCATCCTCTGATGTTTGATCAAAGTTAAAGCAAAATCGAGACTCTGCTTTGATTTCTATATTCTAATTTTAGTGAACGCTCTTTGAAACACATCCCTGGTGATTTTCATACTACGAACAATGTTGTGATTAGTCTGGCTTTGATAATCAGGTCAAGCAAGTGATAGTCTGCCTCTGATAATCAGGTCATGCAAGTCATCGTCTGCTTATGATAATCTCATCAATCATCTGGTCGTTTGACTTAATTTAAAAGTCAACGCTATGACAAAAATTCGACACTCAAAATAGTCAATGCTTTGTTGGAAGTAATCGTTCTTAAATGACAAGCTTTGAAAAAGTCAACACTTTGTAGAACACAAATTTGTGTAACATCTACTCAACTCCCTGAATTCGTTATTTTTCTGAAGGTCCATGCACCAGATCATAATATTCTATACTCTTTCTATCATCATATCATGATTCGTAGAATCAAATTCAAGGATATCTTTGATATGGTTTAATAGGGAATCAATCTTCAAATATTTGATATGAAACTTCATGATACATATTGATTTATTGCAATCAGAGAAACAACAAGAAACCCTAAAAATATTTATAAAAGAACGTTTGATAGCGTTTCAGCAAGTGTATTGAATCGTTGCAAGTAATAATAAAACGGTAGTACCGAGTTTCGAACTCAAGGTTGCGTTTTACTATCGAATTATATTAAATTACTAAAATTAAACAAAAAGTTTACAAATTGATTGAAATAATATTTGAAATTAACAACACTAATAAAATTGATCCTTCATAATAAGAAAAATGTCAGGGATGAGTTTCACTTCGAATCCAACATTCGTGTTTAATTTGATCCTAGTTATTGAATTCCTATATTGAATTATCACCGAATTCTATTTATTATTCTTACCTTAATGTCTTGGTGACAGAACCTTTAATTCCAAAGTAACCCCTAATTCCTTAGCAGATTTATGATTAGAAATAAGTATTAAGCACAGAGATAAGAAAAATAATTCAATAAACTCATTCATATAACTAAAAATCAAATCAAAAAAATAAGAGTTTCATCTTGTTACACTCATCCCTAACAAATAGGATTTAGTTACTCGTGGAAAAGATAGAAAATATAGAGATTAGAGAAGAATTACAAGAAAAATTCATGAATGATTCTTGATAAAACTGCTCCAATGGTGTTAGAAACGGCTGCATTTGAGTTTCTCTCCTAGGTCACAAGTCTCCCAAATTACCAATAATAAAAAAGATCCCTAAAAAGTGAGAAAAATAAGTTTTAATGTGTTCTACTGCGTGTCGCGCGCATGAGGCGCACAAATTGGCATTGGCTTTAGCGCCAAATGCACTTGAGGCGCGCATCATATTCTGTTTGGAGTTTAGTGCATGTTTCTCCTCTTTTGAGTTTGAATTTGGTTTCGGTGTCGTCTAGAAATTTATAGCTATGGATCATAGCTATCATTTTCATTTAGTTTGACTCCAATTGGACGTCTAAAACTCCAAATATCGATGAAATACTCCACATAGGTTATGCTAATTTCTCACCAAAATTCAGCACTGCATTAAAACAAAGTAACATTGCAAAACTCCGAAAAATCTCTACTTAATCAAGGAAATAAGAACGTAAATAATGAATAAAAGATAAATAAGACTAAAAACAATTAAAAGTATGCATATGATGAAGAGTCTTCACAACACCAAACTTAATTTATTATTTGTCCCCAAGCAACAAATAATTTCAGATTTGGTACAATTAATGTCAAACTTAAACTCAATTTCTCAAATAAAATCAAATTCAATTCTCAAAGTTCCAGCTACTACAAAACATTCATCATGCTTTATGGTTGCTTATAAATAAACAACACAATTTTTATTTTAGCATGCATTCATCAAGTTTAACCATCTCTTCACACAATCTCACCAAAATTTCTCTCAAGTGTTTAGCAAGGGTTATGAATTTATCACTCAAATCCTAGAACATGCATGACATTACCATAAGCTTGAAAAAAATTCTAGTTAGCAATCACAATTCAGCAAACACATAGACTTTTGGAGGACTTTCAAGTCGTAATAGGGGTTAGGTAATGGTATGAAATTTTGGGATTTACAGGATTTACTACTTGGAGTTAGGCATACATTTTTAAATTATTTTATCACTTTTTATTTTTTCACCTTATCATTGTGGAGATTCTCAAACATTGACAAAAGAACCAATAAGATATTATTTATCAAAGTACACAAACTGGTTTTTTTTTCTTTTCTTTTCTTTTTATTTTTATTTTTCTTTCTTTGTTTCTTTTTATGAGAATCACCACCCTAAACTTAAAAGGTGGCTATCCCATGAGCAACCCCAAACTTAGAACTTTATCAAGACAATAATTTTTTTTTCTACCTAACTCCAAGTAAGGTGATTTAATTAAAGTTAGGTCTTTGGCTTGTAATGTGGCTAGTAACCGAAATAAATTTTCATAGGGTAGTTAGAAAGGCTCAAACGTCCAAACAAAATTGTCTCAGTGTATGCATAAATTACAAGTGGTGCAAGTCAAAATTAGTGTAAGTTCTGAAGGGATAACACATGTGTAGATAATCACATACCAAATAATTAAAGTGTTTAGGCCCAAAAGGTCACATCTAGGATAATAAGAAAGAGTATGAACTATCTAAATGATGCCAAACATGCAACTACAAAATTTATTTAATTGTTTTTTATTTAAAAAATTGGAAAGTGAGACTTCGATAACCAAGGAGTAATAAAGTTTAAATTTCAAAATCCCAAACAGAAAACTTAAGACCAAATGCAAGTTGTTAATAATTCTTCATCATAGTACACATTTACACACAATTAGAAAGAAAAAAATTCAAATAACAAAAATAAGATTGCAAAAAATAAAAGTTACCTCTACATGTGGGTTGCCTCTCACAAAACGCTCTTTTGAAGTCATTAGCTTGACGCCTCAACTATTGTCAAGGTGGTATATATGACAGGAAGAACAAATCGTCCTTCTTCTTCTTCTTTTTGTTTGGTAGAAATTCCATGAATTTGAGAAATAAAAGATGTTGCTTCCATGTCCTTCTCCACTGGACATTGATGAAAAAGGCATATATTGAATCTCTGCAAAGGTCACACCTAAGAGGCTGCATTTGAGGGATCTGAGGGTGATATTTTAAGAATGTATCTCTCAAGATTTTTCGCTCAATCATGCGACATATACCAGATATAAGACAAGTATCACACTCTTTATATAATTATAGTAGAATATCATTATTATAATCATCCATTCTGTATAGTGAATAGTTATCTCAAACAAATAAGAGACAAACCACAAGCACGTGACATTAGCAAGCTCAACAAAAAAAAAATAGAAAATAAAAGAAAAATAATTTTTTTTCAAAATTAAAATAAAATAAAAGCAAAAAATTTATTGTAGAGCAAAAAATTTCAATTAGGTAAATAAATTAAATTCAATAGCGATATGACAATCCCCGGCAACGGTGCCAAAAAACTTGATAGCGTTTCAGCAAGTGTTCTAAGGGATTGCGTTTACTATAGAATTATATTTAATTACTAAAATTAAACAAAAAGTTTCCGAATTGATTGAAATAATATTTGAAATTAACAACAGTAATAAAATTTATCCTTTACAGTAAGAAAAATGTCATGGATGAGTTTCACTTTAAATCCAACCTTGCTGTTTAATTTGATCCTAGTTACTCGATTCCTTTATTACATTATTACCAATTCTTTTTATTATTCTTGCCCTAATGCCTTAGTGATAAAACCTTTAATTCCAAAGTGACCACTAATTCCTTATTGGATTTAAGATTAGAATTAAGCATTACCATACATGAATTCTCATGTTAAACTATTGCCTTTGCAACTAATTTAATTGGTTTCATGACTTGCATCTTTCCCTAGACTACAAATTCGTGAATTTATCATCTCAAGAATTCGTAAAGTGCACTTCTATTTCAAAATATGTATCGTTGAACTTTTTAATGTTGATCAAGCAATAAAAAGCATTAAGGACAGAGATGATAAAAATAATTCAATAAACACGTTCATATAACTACAAATCAAATCAGAAAAGTAAGAGTTTCATCTTGTTTCACTCATCCCTAACAAATAGAGTTTAATTACTCATGACAGAGATAGAAAATATAAAGATTAGAGAAGAATTACAAGAAAGATCATGAAGGATTCTTGATAAAACTACTACAATGGTGTTAGAAACGGTCATCTTTGAGTTTCTCTGATAGAGCACATGTCTCACAAATTCCCAATAGTCAAAAACATCCCTAAAAAGTGAAAAAAATGAGTTTTAATGTGTTCTACCGCGCATCGCGCGCTTGATCTGCGAATAGGGAGTGGCTTTAGAGTCAAATGCGGTTGAGGCACATAACATCTTCTGTCTGGAGTTTAGTGCATGTTTTTCCTCTTTTGAGTCTGAATTTGGTTTCAATGTCTTCATGAAAGTTGTAGCTATGAATCATAGCTGTCATTGGCATTTGGTTGGACTCCAATTGGACCTCTAAAACTCCAGATATGGCTGAAATACTCGATATAGGTGATGTTGATTTCTCTCCAAAAGTCAGTACTGCATTAAAACAAAGTAACAACGCAAAACTCCAAAAAGTAAGTACTGAATCAAGGAAATAAGAACATAAATATTTCATTAAATCAAATAAATAAAATTTTAAAAATATATCAAATAATTCCTTAAATTAAATAATGAATAAAAGATAAATAAGACTAAAAACAATGAAATATATGCAAATGGTGAAAAGTTATCAACGTGTAACCCTTATTGAAAAATACAAGCAACAAAGTATCACAATAAATATAATACTATCATATTTACTATTTATCTTTTGCTTGTTAAAGTGTTGAGAAATATATTTCTAAGAGTACAACCTTGTAACACTTTCTTGTGAGAGTTATTCAGAAAATCCTTTTCTTTTGTAACCTAAACAGTAGTGGCTGCATCCTTCAACAACTTGACTGTATTAGGCTAGAAAGTTGAGAAGGCTTGAACATATTTAGGTTTAAGGTATACGACGCATCTACGATGTTGAACGGATTAAATCATGGTAAATTGATGGATTAAATCATTCAAATTGATGTATTGGACGTATTTACCATGTTGGTGGTTGACTAGGATAAATCAGTTGTGTCGTTCTGTTTTTCTTTTTATTTGATTTTGTTTTCATCATTTTCTATTAAAACCGTTTTAAAATAAATCTCAATTCAAACCCTCTTTTTCTTGTATTTCTGATTCTACAATTTGTATAAGAGCTATGTCTTAAAGCTGAACAGTTAACCGTGTTTGAGTAATATGACTAACTCTGGTGACAAAGTTACATGCAGAAACGTTAACAAGCCTCTTGTGTTTGATGAAGAGAAGTTTGAGTACTAGACATACAGACTCATAAGTTTCTACATCTTTCATGATCCTGAACTTTGTGACATAGTCGAAGATGACATTGAGTCTCCAAAAACGTTGTTGTTGTTGAAAATCTAAAAAGGATCTCCACGTTGATCATAAGAAACAATACAAGATGCATCATACAACTTGAACTTTCATAATAAATGCTATCACCATCAAAGGAAATAGAAAATAGTATCTTTGATGCATTGGTTCTCAACTACAAAGGAAATAAATAGGTACAAAAAGCTAAGGAAAATTTACTGGTTAGAAAATATGAACTTTTCCAGATGGAAGAATGTGTAGACATTGAGACAAATTTTTCTTGATTCTAAACTCTGGTTTCCAGATTGAATATTCTCAAACTAATTATACTACGTCTGACCAAGTCAAGAAGATGCTTAAAATTCTTCCCAACAAGTAGAGACCAAAGGTAACAACAATTCAAGAGGTTAATGATCTGAGCAAGCTACCTCTGGAACAACAGATGAACTTACTCATATCCCATGAGATTAAACTGATTGAAGATGAGCCCAAGAAGAAGTCAAAGTTCTTTGCTCTCAAATCCCATGGAAAGAAAACAAACTCCAATGTTGGGTAATCTTAATTGGAAGCCCTTCCATGGTACTAGATACTTCTTCGCATGTGTTTGTGTCAACAAATCACCAAAATTCTTCAACTGAAACTTCCAAAGCTACTTCTTGCTATAGGTTAAAGTATTCAAACCAACCCACATCTGAAAGTCTTGAAGGAAATCAAAATCATTTTCAACAATGTTGGAGAAATTTGGAGAAATTTACTTGGAGTTCATAGACATTTTCTAACTGTTGAAGATTGCATTACATGGTTGGAACATTGAAACGTCTTTTGAGGATGAACTTGAAGCAATTGAAGTATGAGAGATTTAGAGATTTTTTTAAGAAGTTTTATGGTTTGAAAGTGAGAAAGTTTGGGATTATGTGAAGGTTGTGAGTGATGAGTGAGTTTTATGAAAATGTTTAAGTTTCTAAAATCATAAGTAACACGCACGGGTAAACACACGTTAAAAACACATGTTAGAGTGTCACAAACTAAACATAACTTACAAGAAGACTATTCATATTGAAAGTAATTGAATTTAGATTCATCGAAGGCACAAGTAAGTTCAATTTCATTGGAGCCAAAAGTAAATTGAATTTCATCAGAGCCACAAGTACATTCAATTTCTTAAATGTAGAACATATATACATTTAACCATTTAATCTATTTTACTAGAGGCAAGGATATAGAGACTTCAACATCATTCTTTTGTAAATATCATATTTATGTTTTTCTTTTTAAAATTGAATCTTTCCTCAATAAAAGGTTTTGTTAAAATATCAGTCCACTGATTATTAGTGTCAACAAATTTAATGTGTAAAATACCTTCTAGACATAATCTCTTATAAAATGATGTTTAATCTATATATGTTTTGCTCTTTAATGTAAAATAGGGTTTGGGGCTAAACATATTGTTGAAGTATTATCACAGAAGATAGGAGTGTTACTCTCATTGATTTTGAAATCTTCTAGAAGATATTTCATCCATAACAGCTGAATGCTACAACTGACTGCTATGATATATTCTGCTTCTACTATGGATAGAGTAATAATCTCTTGTCTTTTGCTTAACAAAGGGATTAGATTCCCACACAGGCATGTATAGTTTCCACTAGTTCTTTTCGCTTAACGTAGTCAGTGTCACAGAAACCTCCTAGCATGTACTAAGAGAATGGCTTATAACACATACCAAGGTTAGTAGTGCCTTTCAGATATCTAAAGATCATCTTAACAGTTATTAAGTGGGATTTTTAGGATCAAACTCAAACGTGGCATACCTACACTAAACATAGAATTAGATCTAGAGGTAGTTAACTAAAGAAGGGAAACAATCATTCCTCTGTATACCTTTTAATATATCTTTTTACCTGACTCATCCTTATCAAGAGACATGTTGGAAGCATAGGTATAGAGATAGGCTTACATTAATCCATTTTAAATTTGTTAAGCAATTATTTTGTGTATTTGTTTTGATGAATAAGCACACCATTCAGACATTGATCAATTTTGATTCTAAGAAAGAATTTTAATTCTCCCATGATGTTCACCTCAAATTCATTATGAATTAACATAGAAAACTCTTGGTAGAACTTGTGTAATGTCTAGTTATGTGAGTTTAACAACTGAGATAATGATAATTTGTTTTCTTTATATTTTTATAAAAGAATAAAGTACTAGTAATAAATAATGAACTATCTATTAGAAATAATATTGTAAAATCCTTAAAATAAATCATTACAATTGAAAAATTCTTTTATAATCAAAATATTCAAAACTGAGCATTTAATAACTAATCTTGAAATATAATGTGATACAGACACTATGTTCATTCATAACCTACTAATATGCTCTAATGGAATTATAATTTGAAAAATGTTGAACTCTTTAGCTATCGACGTTCTCAAGGATCTTAGTTTCAGACTCTACAAACAACATTTTAATGAGTTACTAAATCCTTGTGAATAATGCGCACAATTTTAAAATAGGCTAAATTACATATGTGATCCCTTAACTTAATTTCAGGTAACGTTTTAGTCTTTTATCTTTTTTTTTCTCCGAGTTGGTCATTTATTTTAATTTTAAGTGACAATTTGATATTTTATGTTTTAAAATTTCAACAATGTTATCCTTTTTTATACAAAAATTCAAAAAATCATCAAAATTTTCAACCAAAACCCATAAAATTAATAATCTTCTTCAATATAATGCAAATTTTAATCTCCAAAAACATCAAATAAAGAATGAAAATATGAGTTAAAATCAACATTTAATATATGAATTTGATTAAATTTGTATTTTATTGAAGATGATAATGAATTTTATGAGTTTTGTTTGAAAAATTTGATGATTTTTTTGAATTTTTGTAAAAAAAAGGACAACATTGTTGAAATTTTAAAACATACAATATCAAATTGTTCTTTAAAATTATAATAAAGGACCAACTCAAAAAAAAAAAAAAGATAAAGGACTAAAACATTACCTGAAATTAAGTTAAGGGTCCACGGGTGTAATTTAGCCTTTAAAATAAGCATTATTCTCAACCAGAGCATTAATCAGAAAAATCGACCATAACACTCGCGATCCTCGACAAATATTCTTTACAAATATAAATAGTGTAAATAATTTATAGAATAAATAATTATTTTCAAAAATATATAAACTCATCCAGTGAAAACAAAAAAATAATTCACATCTATAATAATAAAATAAATCAAATACACATTTATTTTGCAAAAAATAAATCAATTAATTCAATGACAAACCATTGTTATATGGAGATGTATTACTTTCGCGAAGTGAATATCATCTCATCACGTGGAGCACTAGCTCATCTAGTGTGGGATACATGACTCATTCTTGTAGAGTTTAAATCATATCTAATATGGGACATAAGACCCATCTATATGGAGCACATAACGCATCTAAATAAATAATTATGCGGTACAAGACCCATCCATACGGAGCATAAGCGCATCTTAACTACATACAATAAAAATAATTATTTTTTAACAATTATTTTCATAAAATAATAATTAAAATTATTTAAATATACAATACCAAAAATCATTTAAAAACACATAATATAAAACAATCTTTCAAATAATACATATTCAAATAATTATAAAACACAACAATTCAACAAACAAAATAGTAAATAAATCAATTTCATAATCTAAGATTGTATTTTATAAAATCCCGATTTTAATAGAGTTAGATTTTCAACAAAATATATTTTTATAAAAGTTATTATTCAAAATATCTAATTCTTTTCCCATCCAAAATTCTCAAAATTAATGTTCAGGATTAACGGGTGTGATTGTGGGTTAAAGGGTGTGATTATTCATCTGTGTTGGAACCAAACTCATTTTATAGTTAGAGTTTTTATGATAACAAGAGTATTTTATTATAACAATATATTTGACTTCAAAGGGCATGAAAGAAGATATGGTTAAAACTTGTAGAGATTTGAACAAGATTTGAAGAATATTTATAGAAGATATGATCAAAATTTATCTACAACAAAATATGAATAGAATCAATTTGAAGAATTTACAAACGCAATATGAACAAATTACTTATGGTTTCATTGCTTACTACCTCTGAATCCGATTACTTCTACTCCAAGTAAATCACCAAAATTAAACTAGTTTTTATTTTTATTTTTTTATTTATAAATTATCCAAAAGTTGTCAACTTTGACAAATACAATTCAGTCCCCCTTTTCGTGTTTGCACCTTCAACCTGTGTGAGTCAAAGTTGAATTAAAATTTACCAATATTTGCTTGATTAATTTACTTGCACTGCCTAAAGGTATATGCTTCTCTTTTTTATTTTTGTTTTGCTTGAGTTTATATGTAACTTTGGTGCATCAGTAATATTGCCTAAAGGTATATCCTTCTCTTTTTTATTTTTGTTTTGCTTGAGTTTATATGTAACTTTGGTGCATCAGTAATATTGTCTCCAACGAATTTCGCTCTTAATAGAGATATGATTTTTGCTTAGTTTTATTTGAAACCTTAATACTAGATAATTAGATTACAAAAGTCATTATAATAACTTTGTTTGTTACTATCTATTGCACATTAGCCTTTAACAAACAAAACAAATTCCTACCTGTTACCTTATAAGCCTCTAAGAAACAAAACAACTTTCTATGGTTTTTAAAAAAACCTTTTACACGGTGTATACATTTATAAATTGATTGTATCCTTGTGCTAAGTGCCTAGTTTTGGTCCTGATCACTTCACCTTTCTCATTCAATTTTTTTTCTTCTGAAAACCCACTTGATTCCAATTGATTTCTTTTTTTTAGGCTTGGAGACAAGATCTCATACATCTCAATGTCTTCATCTTTTTCCATATGGAAAGTTCATACTTCTTGACAAATAAACTTTACTTAGATTTTTGTAATTGCTTATTTATTTCAAAGTTGAGAACTAGAGCATCAAAGATACTATTTTCAGTTTCTTTGTTGCTGCATTTTTCAAACTCTTTGAATGTGATAACATTCATCATGAAAACAAAGCAAATAAACAGAAAAAAAAATGACACAACTAATTTATTCTGGTTGAATTTTGTTTTATTTAAAAATAATTTTAACAAGGCTAAAATAAAATGATGAAAACAAAGCAAATAAACAGGAAAAAAAAATGACACAACTAATTTATTCTGGTGCACCATCAACTTGATAGTTACGTCCAATCCCTTTAACATCAAGGATTTAATCCACTAATTTACCAAGTAGGTTACACTTCCACTAAACACATACTAGTCAAATTGAGTGTGTTCAAGTTTTCTCAACCTTCTAGATTAGTACAATCAAGATGTTGAGGGATGCAACCAATACTAGACTAGGTTATAAAAGAATAATTTAATGATTTTCTGAATAACTTTCACAAGAGGATGCTTACATCATTGTGCTCTAAAAAAAATATTTTTCATTAATTAGACATGACAAAAGATTAAGAGCAAGAGTGCAGAGACAAATGTATTGTGCTTATTATGGTATGTTGTTACATGTACTTTTCAATTAGGGTTGCACTTCCTTTTATAAAATTTTTTAGGGTTTCTGTCTGTTTTTGTGATTGCAAGAAATCAACATGTATTATGAAGTTTTGTATCAACTCTTCTGATATTGGTTCACCATTAAACCTTTTCAAATATATTCTTGAAATTGATTCCTTGAATCTTGATATGAAGACATAAATATTAGAAGATATTATGATCAGAGTATGTCGCAAAGACCTCTATAAAAATACGAATTCAGGGTGTTTAATAGAGGATGTGAAAAAGCTTTGTCTTTCATCAGAGCATAGACTATTAATAGAGTTAGACGAATAACTGCTTGATATAAATAATAGAGGCAGACAATCACTTGCTTGTCAAGGTTATCAAAGACAAAGGGATCAAATGTTTGTTGTGATTATCAGATTTAGAATAATTAGGTTGTTGTTTGTATTAACTAAAGTCATTAGAGGCATGTTTTACAACGAATTCGCCAAACTTAGGCTTATAAAATAACTTGAACTAGAAACTAGACACTACATTGTTCACACAAAATAATTTTGTCCTTATCAAAACAAGGGTTATAGTTCTTCAAACCAACTTGGTTCTAACACTTTTTTTCCTCCATCTTGGTTTTAGCCCTTTAAGTTTTCCTAATAATATTTTAATGAGGCAGTGTTGTCCATACTTGTCTATATTGGATGTCAATTTTACGATTTGATGTGTCATATTTTTCCTTCTAGCTCATTCAAGAATCACTTGACCTTTGTATGAATATCATATTAAATGTTTGGTCATAAGAGCTCATGTTTTATCTACCAACATTTCATTATTTTTAATTTATTTTATACCCTTTCATGAGGTGACTGCATGATCAAATTTAACGTAGAAAACAACTTGATAATTTTAATAAATTATTCCTTCATCTCCATGGAAAAATTAATGTATATAACATCATACGCTATTTAATTCATTATCCAAAACAATTTTAAGTGGATACCCATTACGGTTGTAATCTAAAAGTGATCCTAATAAAAACTACTTGAATGAATTAGTCAAATCATTCTCTGTTGCTGTTTAGGTTGCTTATTAATTTTATAGCAAAAAGGGGTTATGACTGAAAATGATACTATTTTACTTTCAATTTATCAGCAATTCACTTATACTTATGTAATTTTTAATTCTCTACATCAATTCTATACATTAACACAATGAAACTTTTAACGAATATGCCACAAAGGAACAATTTTTTCCTTGACCCCGTTGCTTATAGAATAAGTAATCACGGTAATGAGCAATTAGCTAAATTACTTGATGAACTATTAAGTTCGTCAATAGTAGTTACAAGTAACCCTTCCTAAAATTAGAATGAGCAATTAGCTAAATTACTTGATGAACTATTAAGTTCGTCAATAGTAGTTACAAGTAACCCTTCCTAAAATTAGAATAATTACTAAACGTCTCTATAAAGATAATTATGCATCATCTTTGTGGTCATTTACTGTTACCAAACTTTCATTTATTAGTCGTTCATGTTGTATATGGGAAGGATTCCAAACGAGCAATTATAATATTCAACAATGCCAAAATCGTCGTTAAAATAATGCACCAATGAAAAGACAATATGTTCATGCATAAATGAATGGATAATAGCATAAAAGTCAATACACAAATATCATTTAAAAAACACACTCAAGACTGAGATATTTTGGCATCATGTTAAGAGTAAGAGTATGATCACTATTAAATTGTATGATAGTTTAGAATATTTTCATGTAGGGTCAACCTATAGTCTAAAAAGGATCTATAAAGGGTTATAGTAATTTCAACAAATATTTCTAATAATTGCAACTAATAAAACAACAAACTATTGAATGTCAAAGACAATAATTACGTATTGATATTAATTCGTATATGAAATAACAATATTGGAAAAGAAATTAGGGATTTAAATTGTGTTATGTTTTAATAAAAATAGTTAAAAACAAATGCTAAAAATTTAAGATAAAGCAACAGAAAATAAAGTGAAAGAGAAGAGAAACACACAATCAACTTAGCTTGCAAGAAAAGATATCAAACAACTTTCAAAAATTGCAAGAAAAGAGATTGCAAGACATTGTTTTTCATCCAGCAAAGTGTGGATTCAAACAACTTTGAGAGAATTTCGAAGGCATCTAATCAAAGGAGGCATGAGAGGTCTTGGTCAAGTTATACACAGGTGGGGAAAAGGTCAAGAAAGTGAAGCTCCAAATGGTACGTAAGAAGGCAACATAAACTATTGCAGATGGAAGAAGGTGAAGTTGTGGCAGATTACATTAATTGTGTGCAGGTTGTTGTTAATTAGATAAGAACAAAATGTGAATCATTAATTAAGTGGTGGTTATTGAAAATATTCTTACAACATTAACATAAAGGCATGATCATTTTGTGGTGGCCATTGTAGAATCAAAGGATCTTTATAAGATAAAGGTGGAGGATTTGCAAGGTTCTCTTGAAGCTCGTGAATTGAGGGTAAGAGAAAGGTATCCAACAAATACGAATGGAGATGAAGCTGAACTTGTTGGTTTTATTAATGCATATTGGTGTGGAGATAAGGATGATAGGATTAGTACCACGGGTTATGTTGTCATGATCAATAACTCACCAATCTCATGGTGTTCGAATAAGGAAAGTATAGTAGCCTTGTCCACATGTGAAGCTCAATATGTGGTTGCATCAATGGGAGTTTGCCAAGCTATATGGCATAATTGGGAATGACATAATATGTGGTTGCATCAATGACATATTGAGAATGTCATAATATGTGGTGGCATAATTGGGAATGACATATTGAGTTTGCCAAGCTCAATATGTGGTTGCATCAATGAATTAATGACATAATTGGGAATGAGAATTAATGAAGCAGTAAAGTGGAAGATAGACAACAAATCAACAATTTATCTAGCAAGAGATCCAAGTGTTCATGGAAGAAGCAAGCACATAGAAAAAAGATTCATAAGAGATCATGTGATGAAAGGCAAGATAAAGCTAGAGCATTCTAGTACAAATGATCAAAATGCTAACAACCTATCTAAAAGCTTGAAGAGGGTCATGATTCAAAAGATGAGGAACAATCTTGGATTAACATCAATTGAATAACTTTGAATTAGGGTCATGTTAAATGTAATTAAAGTGATTTGTAGTTAGTTAGAGATGTTAGAATACATTTAGAAGTAGTTAAGAAGGTTAGAATTCTATTTTGACAGTTAGTGCTTAAACTGATATACATTTGTAAAACAGAGAACATTCTCCAAATGCAGTCAAACAATCTCCGTTTACAGAACATTATGTTTTCTTCTCTCTTCTTCTCAATTTCAATTCATCTCAATTATACAACCTACTCTAACAAGACGCCAAGACGGTATGGGAGGCAAATGAAATGTGTTTAGTTTTGGTGGTGGAGGATTGAAGATTGGCTGTATTGTTTTTTCATGTTTTTATTTATTTATTTATTTCTGGTTTTGTAACTACTGATTTGGAAATGGATTAATGCAATATATAATATTAGATAGAAAAAGGGAGAAGTTTCTTTTCTGTTGTTTCTATAATGATTGTTTATAAAATATCTAAATTCATTAGATTATTTTTATAGTTTTTATGTTTTTATTAATTCAAATAATTAATTTACAACTTAGGTGAATAACAATTAATAACATGTAAATGAAAATTAACATTCGCTAAATTTAGAAAAAATTAGACCAAGGATTAAGAATACTGCATAAAATTGAACGTCAAAATCTCTAAAGAAGATATTGAATAAAATTGCTCAATATAAAATTTTGGAAAAAAGTACATTTGAATTTAACTATTTTCCTACATGAGTCATTTTCTTGTAGTTTATCCATATTTTTCCCTTCCTATTAAAATTTCTCAAAAGATTTTAAACTCACCATCGCCAAATTCAATTCGCGAAAACTTTGCAAATTAATATTTTACGTTGAGTGATTTTAATAAGAATGTTCTTCTTATATTCATATTATAAATAGTATTAATCAAATTCTTTGAATTATCATCAATTATTTTTTTAATAAGTAAAAAATTTATTAAAAATGAATACAAGAAATAATGATCAAACTCATACATAATACCAACATATAAAAATTAAATTACAAACAACCCTAACAAATCAAGTGTTTGTTTTAACTAATAAAGAAAAATTCTAGACTGTTTCTAGTAAATTGTTGGTAAGATATTCAAATCAAATTAAAATCAATCACATACATTCTATTCATTTTGGTTTTGGTGGTGGAGGATTAACGATTGGTTGTATATATTGTTTTTTTAAGTTTTTATTTACTTATTTATTTATTTATGGATTTGTAACGAGTGACTTGTAAATAGATTAATGAAATATAATATTAAATAGAAAAAGGGAGAAGTTTCTTTTCTATTGTTTCTATAATGTCTGTTTATAAAAAAAATTAAACTAATTAGATTATTTTTATAGTTTTTTTGTTTTTATTAAATCAAATAATTAATTTACGACTTAAGTTAATATCAATTAATAACATGTAAATCAAAATTAACATTAGCTAAATTTAGTCAAAATTAAACCAAAGACTAAGAATAAAAACCACATAAAATTTAAGGTCAAAATCTCTAAAGAATATATGGGATAAAATCGCTCAATTTAAATTTTGGGAAAAAGTACATTTGAATTTGAAAAAAGTACCATCGCCAAATTCAATTCATGAAAAATTTGTAATAAATATTTTACGTTGAATGTTTTTAATAAGAATGTTTATATTAATATTATAAATGATATTAATAATATTCTTTGAATTATCATCATTTAATTTTTTACAAGTAAAAAATTTATTTAAATGGAGTACAAGAAATAATAATCAATCTCATACATCATACCAACATATAAAAATTAAATTAGCAACAACCCTAACAAATAAAGTGCTTGTTTTAACTAATTAAGGAAAATTCAAGACTGTTTCTAGTAAATTGTTGGTAAGTTATTCAAATAAAATGAACATCAATCACATACATTCCATTCATTTTGTTTTAAAATTTAAGTTTGATATAGTTAATAGAGTTTAGATGACTAATTTTAGTTGGTCTTGGTAACATACCCATAATTTTTTAAAGACAACTCAGTGTGTCATCAAGAAAAAATGTTACAAATTTTAGGTGAAATATAAATGTAAGTTTTCATTTACACATATTTTATTTATCAACATACTAAGTAATAGGTTTATTTATTTTATTTAACGTAAAGTTTCCAATTAATAGGTGTATTTATTTTATTTTATTTCAAACACATCCCTTATTAATACTATTAATTTATGTTGGAAAACAAAAAGTCAAATTGAAAATATTAAGGAAGAAAAGGTATTTTAGAAACGTGAACATAAAAATTTAACATGGTATATTCAATACCTACTTTTCTTAATATTCATAGAAAATTATGTTTTTAACGAATTTAAATTCCCTTAACAAATTTAAATCGCTTTTAACAAATTTAACGTGATACAAAATTATGTTTGTTTTTTCTTCTCGAATTTTAGGTTAATGATTTACCATTCCAACTCTAAAATTCCTCTTTAATCATCAATCAAATTAATCAGATGTTATAAGAAAACTCACATCAACGTATATCTAAAGCACAACACTCAAATTCATCAAACCAACTTTGCCATAGAACTTTCAACAAAGACATAGCATGTCATCAAACCAACTTTGACATAGGACTTTCAACAAAGACATAACATGTCATCAAACCAACTTTGACATAGAAACCTTTTGAAGGAGATAAGAAATTCTTGAATGTAATCTTTATCTCTACCCCATTGTAGTAAACCATAACATTCTCTGCTTCAAAGTTCTCTTCTTTTTACCTCTTTTGTTCCTTCAAACTTTTCATCTTTTATATTTTTCTCACAACTAGTAAAAACAAGAAGGAAGGATAATTATTATGTTGTTTTTCTTTCTTATTATGCTTCGGTGAAAGATGAGGTTATATATAGTGTTAGTGAGTAAAGAGGAAAAATGAAATATGATGTGGTCTATTTCAAGATTGGAAAAGAGTAGGATGCATGTGTTTCAATTGGGCTTAAGGATGTAAAAATTGGGTTGTGAGAGTGTATTGGTGGTCGGGATATACAAGAAGGAGTGAGGGAATGAGCATAAGTGTGTAGTAGTAATGAAAAGTGAAAACATTTAAGTAGGTGTTTTAATTTTTTATCCTATTCTAAGATAAGTTATGACACGAATATCCTTAAGACTAAGTGGCTGCTGGCTAAATGGACTTAATACCACTACACATACCTAGTTCTACTTCTAAATCTTTTAATTCTACAATATCGAAATCAAACTAAATTAACTGTAGTAGTTAAGATTTGCATTATAATTTTTAATAAATAACTCTACTTATAAATTATGGTTACATAAAAATAATATATGGGAATAGTATTACAACTAAATTTTGAAATAAAAATACAAATGAGAGTAATAGTAAAATGTTGAAAGTAGCAATACTTGATCAAAGAAATTTGAGTTGTCACTAGGATTAGATGTGTGGGACGAGTTAGGAGGGATTAGAAGTGTGGGACGAATTAGGAGGTAATTAAGGTCTCGGGGATATACTTATGATTGAGTCACAAGATTGTAATAATGATTTTAGTATGAGCGAGATTTTAATGAAGTTAACATAAATAACACATCTAGTTAATGAAGTTAACATAAATAACACTCTTTCAATTTTCTAGTATCACATGTAGGTTGTACTTGTTATTGATGTTGTTGAATTATCTTTACATGACTTAATGTATGAACTTGTTGTTGTTGATGTTTGGATTGAAATTGTGTGATTGATATGTTGATGTGCGTTCATAACTACTATAAACATGTGTTTGCGCTTTGTGCTATGAATATTTTTGTGATAAATTCCAAGAGTATGCTATGTGTAATATGTGATGAGAATTATTAATCTTTGAATGAGATTTTAAAAGTGTAGAATGAAAAGAACATGAGTTTCAATTGTGTTTTTAAAACCTTTTGGCGACTATACTCAAAGTAAAGAAGATAATACACGTGTGTGAACACAAAGAAGAGAGATACACAATAATTTATCTTGTTTCACCACCAACACGGTTGCTACGTTCAGTCCCTTCAACTTGAATGATTAATCCACTAAATTGTCACTGAATCAAACTTACACTTGAATACCTACTAGTTACACTATCCGTGTTCAATCTTGTAAATCTTATAGCTTAGTACAATCAAGATGTTGAGGAAGAAAATGATTATTGTGCTAGGTTTTAATAAATAGGTGTTTGGGGTTTATCTGGATAAGCTCTTGCAGAGAGTGTTTACAATTTATGCTTCACATAAATTCTTTTAGCACTAAAATGATGATAACAAGAATAGAAATAGGATTATAACTTGTTGCTTGTATGTTGTGTATTGTTTGTTATTGTTGTGTCTTTCTTTATTGAGGGATGGACGTCCTATATGGAGTATCAGAAGGGTTTTTGACCATTGTACTGATAACATAATATCAGGATAATCTATGAAATTTCTCATTGTATCTTTGCAGAATGATTTGACAAAGAAACTTTCCAAAAGGACTGATCTTATACTACTTTGGCGAGTTTGTTTGAAATAGTTGGAAACTAGAGGGAACGATGGTTAGAGAGCGTCTTTAGATCCTTAGACAAATAGTTGATTCAGGAGGTGCATAAGAGTATGCGCAAATTGCTCTGTCTTTTGAGTGTTTGACTTTTTCAAAGTGTTGAATTTTTTCAGAGGTGTATATGTGAAATTAGTATTGTGTATTCCTTTATAATCAAGAAAAGAAAATAACCCCGAAAAAGTTTGATGTGGAAGAACCCTATGCAATAAAAGTGGGAAAATTAATTTTTGGATGTTTTTAAATTATGTGATAAGTTTATTTTAAATAAATCAGTTTGAACTCACATTATAAACTTTACTACAATTGGGTGAGTTGCTAAAATTATGTAAATTCCAATTTTTACTTATTTGGTGTATTTATAAAAAAAAAATTATTTGTTAAAGTAAATGTGTTTGAAAGTTGGATTTTTATTTGGAAAATAAAATAGTCCTTATGTTGATGTAAGTAATTGGAAAGTTTAAAGTGAAATATGATATTTAATTTATGTTAGTAAGTTACTTTGAAAATTTTACTATCAAAATCTGATGTTGTTAGTAACTAATAGTTCCTCCAGTCTCAAAAAGAAATCAAGAACGTTGACTCATGTTAAAGATGATGCTTTTCATGGAGGAACGTAAGCCAACAAGGAGAGGAACCATATGGTAAACGTAACATCCCGCTTTTTTGAGACATTAACTAACGAAGTTTTAAACGTAAAAATACATATTCGTTTTTATTTATTTATGATTATCTTAAATATTCATTTATCTTAAAATCAATTAGTAATAATTTTAGTTATATTTTACAAATAATGAATCAAAGTATTTACAATCACTAAAAGTAAATTTAATACGTTAAACAAAAGAAACTCTTAGAGTCAAAACTATTGATGTTTTACTACCAAACATAAATCTTAGTTGGTCATAAACTTTGGACTTGTCAAAAACTCACCTAACAATTCTAACCCCAGCACAAAAGTATCTCGGAGCCTCCAACCGCATGTTATTGTACTTCCTCGCATTTCTCTTATTAGACAGACCGTGACACTATTCACTCAAGTAACGCTATATGTGACATCCTGTCAAATGTAAGGGTCATTTCCAAATAACAAATACGAAGCAAATATGAATGCATATATAGTTGTTATAGAAAAATATAAATAAATCATATATTTCATTTAACAGTTAAAAATCACAACGCACCACAGATACAAATCAACCAAAATGCACAATCTATTTGTTAGACTATATGTCAATGCATGATTCTGGAATATCACCTCCCCCACAAGGGCTTCGTGGTCCTTCCAAGCAACACCACTAACTCAAAATCCCCGCAAAGATCTGTGGGCTCCAACCAATTATGGACGCACCACACAACTATGAATGCATGAATGTAGACACTTTTGTTAGTAACAATATAGATCACTCAACCAGAGCGTCCAAAATCATTCAACCTTGTTCTAAACCAACCTAGTTTAGACCCAAAGTAATCACCTTGAATAACCACAACATATCAAGCATAACCATTATAACAATGTATTACGTAACATTCATTTTCCACAATTTGAACATGTCAAACAACCATTATTAATATTCATTTTGAAGATAACACACAAATATAAACAATACACAACATCACTGTACATTTATATCACATATAATTCAAGTAGGAAAGCGAATGGAGTGATGCCCTTACCGTTACTAAAGTTGTATTTAGAATTATGCTTCACAAACGCTTGTCTCACTCATTTCACACCTGCTGCTGTGTGAGTACGGTTTCTCCCTCTCTGAACGTCGATTTGTCGATCACACGGTTTGAAATGTTGATCTGAATATTGCGAACATGCTTTCCAAAAATCAGCCCGATCCAACGGTTAACAAATGCGCAATTGATATTTTTCTGATACTGATTTAACAAATTCGGGAATAGAGTTACTCCTCTCTTTTCTCTTTTGGTGGTTGCCTTTTCTATCAAAATGGTCTCCTTCTTCTTCTCTCCTAAACTCTTTTCTCTATATCACATAACGTTTTTGAATGAAAGACGTCTGTTTTGTTTTATTCATTTTTATGGGTAATGTGATATTAAGTAGAGTACGTGATATTAAATGGATAAAATAGAGAACGTAGTATTAAGTGAGGGGAAACTGGGGAACGTAGTACTAAATGGGAAACGGGATATTAAATGGGGAAAATGTGGGTGATATTAAGTGGGAAAAGTGGGGAATGTGTGATATTAAATGGGGAAAGTGGGGAACATGTATTAGATGGGGACGTGACATTTCAACTAAGCCATGAAACTTATTTTTAACAGTTGTCATTTGATGCTTTTATTATTATTATTATTATTATTATTATTATCAAAAATTAAAATAATATCGTCAACAATTATTTCTACTCCTACGATAAAAATATAAAAATAAAATAAAATGACTGGATGTTACAGTAAAGGTCTTTTATGTGATGATTATCTTTTCATCACATAGGTAGAATTGATAGACTTAGTAATGTTGGAGAAGTACAACTGAATGAGTATAATCATGGAAGTCTGTTGTCGAGTCTGAAGACAAAATTGTTAGACCTTGGAGGTATTCTGGTAAGGTATCCCTAAGTGACTTGGGGTATCCCTCCCAAAGTCGGGAGCTATCATTCAACACTCATTTATCTAAACTGTCGTATATATGTGTCTCGTATCAAGTTAAGGGGATCTATGATGACATAGACAATTTGGATTGTTTGCCTACTTATATGATGACATAGTACCAATCCTCCTAAACATATACTTCAAAGTTAGAATAATACCAAATTTTAAAGAAGTATAGTATCAATCCTCCTAAACATATACTTCATATATAGCATATTTTATTGTGTTTTGATTGCTCCGGTATGATTCATGTGTATCGAAAATGATACCAATTTCGCTGAGATTAATTGATGTAATAATGAGATGTTGATTTTCCTTGAGTGATTTTGACGTTATAATGTAATATTATTTCCTTAAACTTTTTGATATACCATAATATGTTAAGATACATTTCTATTATGATTATTTGCATGTTCTTCTTACTCGTATTATACTATCTACAAGATTTTAAAACGCATCATCTTCACTTTTTGTGTATGAGTGATTACGAAAACGCAATTATTTCAAGTTGTCAATTGATAATTAATGTTTTGATAGGTGATAATGGGCGAAAAAGTCATTTGTTGTGTTTTTATCGTGTCTTGAACTAAAATTATATTTTTATAAAATATTGGTTATTAGTATTATATTATAATTTATAGATTACAAAGACTAAAATTAATAATCTTTAAGTTTTGTGAATGATTTGATGTTCAAGGATATTTAAATTAAAAGTATTGATAGATTATAATTTGATTTTTCTTTGAAGTGTTTAGTTGAAAGCTGAAAATTAGTATCAAGTTTTGTGTATGATCCATTTCTTAGATATTTGCTACTAAATGTGAATTTTGAGCTTGTTGTAGGGGTTGTGCGTTTGAGGTTATTGATAGTCTTTCAACAAATGTACTGAATTGTTGCTAATAATAATAAAATTGTAGTACCGAGTTTTGAACTCAAGGATTGTGTTTTGTTATCGAGTTGTGTTTAATTACTAAAATTGAAAATCAAATTTCCGAATTGATTGAAATAATATTTAAAATTAACAAGAGTAATAAAACTGAACTTTTATAATAAGAAAAATGTCAGGGATGAGTTTCATTTTGAATCCAACCTTGGTTTCTAATTTGATCCTAGTTACTTAATTCATTTATTGAATAAAATTAACTATTACAGTACAAGAATTATCTCATTAAACTAATGCCTTTGCAACAATTGTAATTGGTTTCATTACCTTCATTAATCCCTAGACTACAATATCATGAATTTCTCATCTCAAGCATTCGTAAAGTTCACTTATGTTTCAAAATACGAATCGTAGAACATTTTAAAGTTGATCAAGCAATAAAAAGTATCAAGTATATATATGATTAAAATAATTCAATAAACTTATTCATATTACTAGAAATCAAATCAAAAAAATAAAGATTTCATTCATCCCTAACAAATGGGGTTTTGTCACTAATGGTAGAGATAAAAAATAAAGAGATTAGGGAATAATTACAAGAATGATCAATGAATAATTCTTAATAAAACTGATCAAATGGTGCTAGAAATAGTTGTTTATGAGTTTCTCTACTAAGGCACAATTCTCCAAACTTTCAAATAGCCAAAACGATACCAATAAAGTGAAGAAAAAAAAAACATGTTTTAATCAATTATCATTGTGGCACGCACCTCATGAGTGGGATTTTTGCTTCAAGTGCATTATGACAAATTTAGTGGTGCAGAAAAGCACCCTAGACGCAGGTTTTGTGCTTCAGGTGCAAACATCATGTGTCTAATAGTTATTTCTTTTTTATTCTCTTTTGAGTTCGAATTTTGTTCTAGTATCTTTATTAAAGTGGTATTTATGGATCTTAAGTTTTAATTTATACTTGGTTTGACTCCAATTGGACATCTACAACTCATGATAAGACTCAAATACTTCACATAGGTCATGTTAATTACTCACCAAAATTAAGCATTGCACTTAAACAAAGAAACAACGTGAAATTACAAAATATATTAAATAACTCCTTAAATTAACTAATAATTAAAGATAAATAAGACTAAAAACTATGAAAAGTATGCATATGATGAAGAGTTATCATAACTCTTTCTTGTTAATTTTTAGTAACCTTTGAATTAATTGGAGTAAATAGTGGTGAATTAAAAAAAAAATTCTTTATATAAAAGAAGTATGGTGGAATATCAATTTCAATTACAATAACTACAACAAAAAGATACTCAAAAATAGAAAAATAAAAAAGAGAATTAATAGAAAATTAATTTGGTATATTTATGTCTCCAAATTGGTTGTTGAAAAAACCTTTTACATGTGAATACATTTATAAAATACTTAAAATAATATTTGTGTTAATAAAGTATATTAAACAACTTTTTCTTATAAAAAAATTATAAACACATCAATTATGAAGATAATGAAAAAATAACAATAATAACAATAATAATAATCTATAAATTTGAACATTTTAAATTTTGAATATTTAGTGTTTTAATTTTAAGATATTATAGCTTGCAATTAGTTGAACGAAAAATAATACCTTTCTGCTGATTGTATCTTTGTGCTAAGTCCCTAGTTTTGGTTTTGAAACACTTCAACTTTCTCATTTAGTTTGTTTTTAAAAATCACTTAGTTCCAAATGATTTATTTCCTTTAGGTTTGGGGACAAGATCTCATACATCTCAATTTCTTCATCTTATTCCATTTAGAAAGTTCATACTTCTTGACAAGTAAATTTTCCTTAGCTTTTTGTACTTGCTTATTTCTTTGGTTGTTTAGAATCAGAGCATTAAAGATACTATTTTTTGTTTCTTTGTTGCTGCATTTTTCGAACTCTTTGAACGTGATAACATTCATCGTGAAAGTTATGGCTTTATGATGCATCTTGTATTGTTTCTTTTCATCAACAATGAGATCTTTTCTAGATATTTCAAAACCAACAACGTCTTTTAGAGCCTTATAACCTTATTCGACTATGTCCTAGAGTTTAGGATAATAAAATATGTAGAAACTTATAAACCTGTCTTTCTCCTTCAAACAAAGGAGACATGTTAACGTTTCCACCTATAACTTCATCACCAAAGTTTGTCATAGTAACACAAATATTTACTCAAACACCTTTTAGTGCTAAATATTTCAAGTTTGATGTCCATTATAGAACGTAAACACAAGAAATGGGAGATGGGGTTGAATTGTATTTTATTTTAAAATACTTTTAACAAGGCAAAAATCAAATAATGAAAAAAAAAACAAAAAAACAGAAAAAATAGAATGACACAACTAATTTATTCTTGTTCACCATCAACAGAGTAGTTACGTCATGTCCTTTCAACCTTTTGTTATAAGAGTTCATCTTTTATCTATCAACATTTCATTATTTTTAATTTCTCTTATGCCCTTTCATGAGGTGACTGCATATATATATTTAATCACAAATTCTAAGTTTTGTTTGATCAAATTTAACGTATAAAACAACTTGATGATTTTCATAAGTTATTCCTTCATTTCCATGGAACAATTAATGTATAAAACATCATACGCTATTTAATTCAATACCCAAAACAATTTTAAGTGGATAGCCCAATCCGGTTGTTGGCCAAGTTAAAAGTGATCCAAGTAACAATTAGTAGAGGTAATTATAATCAAATCCTTCTCTGTTTCTATTGAGGTTTCTTAATTGTTTTATTGCAAAAAGGGGTTTTGACTCAAAGTGATCTTATTTTACTTTCAATTTATCAGCTATTCACTTATACTTATGTAATTCTAAATTCTCTACATCGATCGTATAAATTAACACTATAGAACTTTTAATGAATGTGCAACAAAGGAACAATTTTTTCCTTGATGCCGCTGCTTACAGAATAAGTAATCACAATAATGAGCAAATAGCTAAATTATTTGATGAACTTTCAAGTTCGTCAATAGTAGTTACAAATAACTTTTCCTAAAATTAGAATAATTATTAAACGTCTCTATGAGGAAAATATTATGCATCATCTTTGTTGTCATTTACTGTTACCAAACATTTATTTTTAAGTCGTTCAAGTTGTATAGAGGAAGAATTCCAGACAAGAAATTATAGTATTCAACAATGACAAAATCTCCGTGAAAATAATGCACTAGTGAAAAGACAATATATTCATGCATAAATTGAAAGCATCATAGCATAAAAGCCACTGCACAAATATCATTTTAAAATCACACTCAAAACTGAGTTATTTTGACATCACAATTAAATTGTATGATAGTTTAGGATATTTTCATGTTGGGTCAAATTTATAGTTTAGAAGGACCTATAAAGGATTATAATAATTTCAACAAATGTATCATAATTGCAACTAATAAAACAGTAAACTATTGAATGTAAAAGACAATAATTAAGTATTAATACTAATTAATATTAATTAATATATGAAATAACAATATTGAAAAAGAAATTGGGTTTGAGATAATAGTAAAAGAGTTGGTGACAATGAAGAGTGAAAGACATAAATTGGGGAGTTAAATTGTGTTATGTTTTAAAAAAAATACCTAAAAAAATGCTAAACATTTAAGATAAAGCAACAGAAAATAAAGTGATAGAGAAGAGAAACACAAAATCAATTTATCATGCAAGAAAAGATATTAAACAACTTTCAAACATTGTAAGACATTGTTTTTCATCGAGCAAAGTGTGGATTCAAACAACTTTGAGAGGATTTCGAATGTGACACCCTAAATTCCAAAATAATATATATAATAATTTATATCATATTCCTATAAAATTTTCAGCAAATAAATTAAAATATTATTTCCAAGAAAATAAAAACTTTATATTTAATTTAGGATATCACTTTCCTAAAAAATAAAACTAAAAACACTTTAAACTTATTTTATCCATTAAAATAGTGCAATCTCGATAAGCTTGATTTAAGTATAATTACTTGATTTAATTCTAAAAACTTACTAGTACTTAAAAGGTTTTCATACAAAAATTCGATTCAAATTAAATAAGTAAAATACAAATTAAAATCCCTTATTCCCGGTATCACCTATCAGAGCGGGGTTCCTCCCAAACTTGAACTTCAAGACTCATTAACCTGTAATAACTGCGATTTCGCAAACGCCGGGCCCAACCAATCAAACACAAACAACGAAGGAGGTGAGTTTCGAAATCATGATGACAGTATAATACAAGTAAGAAGAACACGAAAACAATCATAATAGGACCGTATCATTACACAAATATTCCATAAAGAAAATATCACATTCAAAGGTCAAAATCACTAAAGGAAAATTAATAGATTTCACTGTAACATCAAATTGTTTAAGAGAAATTATCACCACACACGATACATATTAATAACAATAAAACAATTTCAGTAAAATGCAATGCTATGCATGAGCTTAGACTCTACTTCACAATGTGGTACCATTCTAACTCTGAAGTACTTGGTTAGGAGGCTTGATACTATGCTACCATCCCAATGGACGCATAATTCAAATTGGCCCTATCCGCATAGATCCCCTCAACTTAATCTAAGACACATATATGTGACAGTCGAGGTAAACGTGTGTTGCGTGGTAGCTCCCGACATTTTGAGTGCTACCTCCAAGTCACCTAAGAATTCCCCACCCGAATACCTCAAAGGTCTAACAATCTTGCCTTAAGGATCGACAACAGACCTCCACGATCAGGCTCATTCAGTTGCACTTTTGCAAAATCACTAGACTTGTTAGGCCCTACCTATATGATGACAAAATAATCCTCACTTCACAATTTCTCAATATTTATTTTCTCTCCTCGTTGGCCTATAATACTCCATTAAGACCGTCATCTCAAACACAAATTGAAATCACAATTATTTCACCAACTATGGGAGTACTTCAATATTCTCATCACAAATTCACAACCTCGTCATCATTTATCATATCTCATCACATAAACTCATCACAAATTTATAGCATCACTATCATCAAGCATACATCATCACATAGGCTTGTCACAAATTTATAACATCGTTATTATTAATTATACATCATCATAATCACATAAATGTATCCAAATAAATTCACTTTTTATTATCACATTACATAAACACGTCTAATCAAACATATACATAAAATTCATTCAATATCTAATATCACAATAATATCAAATATCACACATTTAATAAAAACAAATCAAACATCACAATAATATCCAATACCACACATTTAACAAGGTTAATTCAATCAACACCTTAAAGATATTTGTATTCCATATTTTAATCTCACAATTCTCATATTTTAACATTAATTAATTTATCACTCAAAGGGCTACAACCGTACGTAGCAAGCCCCAAATGAATCATTGGGAATACAATTTTCTCGTTCATCTCAAATTATATTATACTCATGAATTCAAACGCTCTCTCACCCCTTACCTTATTTAGACACTTTTTCAAACACAAAAGTCAATGGTAGTTTTTCATCAGCAACTGCAGATCCACAACGTATAGCGAGCGATAAGAAAAAAATATACATAAATTATGCGGAGCATAAAAGTAGATGTTAAATAATTAGAAATAATTTTAGGAACAAAATTGGCATCAAAACGATGAGGAAAAGTGTAGAAAAAGTCTCACCGACTCGTCGGAGCGTCGAAAAGGTCAAACGTCAACTTCACCGAAAAATACAAATGAGTAGTGCTTCTTGATGGTTTCGACGAAAGGAATCCAAAATCGATGTTAGTTTTTTGAGACGACAAACATGGTGATCGGAATCGGTCAAAAATAGCTCGCCCAAGAAAAGAAACGCAGCTTTTTCTGATTAAATGGAGTTGCGATTGATAAAATTGATGTAATAAATGGATTCAGTGGCTGATTTATGTGGGATAGAGGTTGGGATCATTTCAAAATGGCAAGGAATTGATGGGGCGAATTTGAGAGGAAGAGTTGTTATGCGTGCTGTTGATTACGTTGTTGATGTTTGTTCTTTCTGTGTTTAATTGCATATTAAGTGGTGTAGATGACAGATGTACAGGTGCAGGAGTAAAACAGTCTGTAAGGCCCAACACAAGGGAGTCCAGTCTGAAGCAGAAATGGGGGTGTAATGAACAACTCGCAGGTGTAGAAAAGAAAATGTCCAGCCAGTAATAGCCCAAATTAATATGCAGAAGTAGAAAATAGGGGTGTAAATAGTCGTCTGAACTAAAATTCATTTTTTTTTATGTCTAAAAGCCCTTTATAAATAAATAGTTTATTTTACTTTTCCTAGAAAATTTTCTCCAAAATACTCATTTTAACATAATATCATCTATCCTAAATATAGATAAGTATAATTTTAACCAAAACTCTCATATTCAAAACAATAACTATGATTATTACTATAACATCTTTCAAAATAATCACATAAAAGTACTTCATCTTTATAGAATATTCAAAATGATAAAATAAATAAAAATAACATCAACAATTTATATTACTTAATAATTAAAAATAAATATGTGCAACTATATAAAAATAAAGAAAATGAATATTAAAATTACTAATATTTCAAGATAACTATTTGTAAATCAATAATTAAAATGAAATATATTTATAAATAATAAATATAATTGTGTGTACACTTAATGTCGACCAAACATACCAAAAAATATCACATTAACTGCAAACACACATATACATGTAGAGTCACATAAAATCTTATTCTTTAAAATATTTACACTAAAATACTATTATATATAAAATAATATTTGTTATTTATATCACTTATTTAGTCAAATCTAAACAAAATTAGCATATCGTAGAAAACTTCCATATAACGAAAGTTATTCGCAAGATTTATCCACATATATTCTAAAAAAGTTTTAAAATCAAATTAATTATCTAAAATCATATTTCATTAAGAAAATATTTATTATAAAATTTGGGGTGTTACATTGAAGGCATCTAATCAAAGGAGGCATGGAAGATCTTGGTCAAGTAATACATTGGTGGGGAAAAGGCCAAGAAAGTGAAGCTCCAAATGGTACGTTAAAAGGAAATACAAACTAATGTAGATGGAAGAAGGTGAAGTTGCGACAAATTACTTCAATCGTGTGCAGGTTGTTGTTAATCAGATGAGAACAAAATGTGAATCGTTAATTAAGTGGTGGTTATTGAAAATATCCTTAGAACATTAACACAAAGGCATGATCATTTTGTGGTGGCCATTGAAGAATCAAAGGATCTTGATAATATAAAGGTGGAGGATTTGCAAGGCACTCTTGAAGCTCGTGAACTGAGAGTAAAAGAAAGGTGTGCACCAAACTCAACATATCAAATGCATGCCCAAGTTAGCAAGAAGACCAACCAAGGTGGTGTGAAGAACAAGAAAGGAAAGGGTAAATTAAAGTGGTACAAGAAGTATGACTATGATGAAGGGGAAGAGGATTCTGATGAAGGGGTTGGAAATTCAAGAAATTAGAAGATAAGTGATAACAACGACAATAATTCGAATGGCAAGAATAAATTCAACAAGAAAGGGATCCAATGTTACAATTGTAAAAAATAGGGGCATTTTGCAAATGAATGCAGATCCAAGAAATTTGAAAGTGAGGATGATGAAGCTCAAATGGTAGTTGATAACTTGAGTTCAAATGATGTGTTATTAATGGCTATAACAAACTCAGATGATGACTGCCTAGAGTAGTGGTATCTTGACACAAGCTGCTCTAATCATATGACTGATCATAAACACTTGTTTGTGAGCATCAATGTGAAGATAAAAAGAGAGATCAAACTTACAAATAATAGCATAGTGAGAGCTAAAAGAGTAGGCAAGATGGTGATTCAAATGAGAGATGGCAAGTAAACAATCATTCATATGTGATGTGTTGTATGTGCAAAACATGAAAACAAATATGCTAAGCCTTGGACAATTGCTGGAAAAGGGATATTCAATGAAGATGGAGCATGATGAAATGAGGATGGTTGATAACTCAAGAAGATTGATCTTGATGGCACCACTGTCCAAAAATAGAACCTTCAAGATTGATATTCAGATCAGTAAGAACAAGTGCGTAGGTGCTAAAATTAGAAATGAAGACTGGCTATGGCATAAGAGTTTGGCCATTTGAATTTCAGAAGTCTTTAGATGTTGCAACATAAGGAAATGGTGCTAGAAATTCCATAAATTCAAATACCAAAGAAGATATGTGAGGAGTTTTGTTAAACCCAACAACTTAGGAAGTCATTCAAATTAGAATTGCCAACTAGATCCTCAAGAATCACGGAGGTAATATTTTATGATGTTTGTGGTCCTTTTGAAGAAGTTTCAATAGGAGGTAATCACTACTTTGTGTTATTCAATAATGATTTTATAGTAAAAACTTGGATCTATCTAATCAAGAAGAATAGTGAAGTGTTGGCTGTATTTAGAGGATTAAAGCTGATGGCAGAAAAACAAAGTGGCTGCATTCTTAAAGTAATTAGGATAGATTGATGTGGTGAGTATCAATCCCATGAATTATGTGAAAAAGAGGGAATAATTCATGAAATGACTACACAATATACACCACAACATAATGGAGTTGAAGAAATTAGGAACATAATAATTCTTAATATGGTAAAACGCATGCTGAAAGGGAGAAAAATGCCTCACAAATTATGGGGAGAATTAGTTTCAACAACAATATACATTTTGAATAGGTGTTCAACCAAGAGACTGGGCACTAGGATACCTGAAAAAGCTTGGACTGGAAGAAAGCTAGTCGTGAATCATCTGAGAGGGTTTTGCTCATTGTGCTTTAGGCATGTGCTAGCTCAAAATACGAGAAACGTTGATGATAGGGCTGAACAAATGGTGTTGCAGGGTTATGATGCAATTGGAACTTACCAGTTTTTTGATTCAAACCATAACAAGGAGGTGATGAGCAGGGGAATATTGGTGTATGAGTTAAGTGGATAAGACTGGAAATTGAGTGAAACCAGCTTGAGTAGTGCAACCAATCCAGACATACCAGCCAGCTCCATTAGTCCAACCATCAATGAATAAGTAGTGGAACCTAATGAAGGCCATCCTGCATGAACAACAAGACAACCAGTTCTTGAGTATGTGAGAAGGTTTGAAAGATCTAGGCAATGTGACACCCTAAATCCCAAAATAATATACATAATAATTTGTATCATATTTCTATAAAATTTGCAGCGGATAAATACAATTATATTTTCAAGAAATTAAAAACTTTTGTAACTAATTTAGGATATCATGTTTCTCAAAATACACATGCAATAATTCAAATTTTATTAATCAAATAAAACAATTTAATCTCAATAAACTTGATTTAAGTACAATTACTTGATTTAATTCTAAAACTTACTAGTACTTCTAAGGTTTTCATACAAGGATTTGATTCAAATTAAATAAGTAAAATACAAATTAAAACCCTTATTCCCGGTATCACCTATCAGAGCGGGGTTCCTCAACTTCAAGACTCATTAACCTGTAATAACTGCGATTTCGCAAACACAGGGCCCAGCCAGTCAAACACAAACAACGAAGGAGGTGAGTTTTGAAATCATGTTAATAGTATAATATGAGTAAGAAGAACACACAAAGAATCATAATAGACCCGTATCATAATCACTTTACGATATATCAAAATATTTAATTATTTACGATATATCAAAATATTTAATTAAATAGTATCATACTATAACATCCAAGCCACTCAAGTAAAATAATCATCTCATTATAATATGCATCAATCATTTAATTATTATTACCTTTGAAACACATCAATCACAACAAAACAATCACAAGGAAATGCAATGCTATGCATGAGCTTAGACTCTACTTCACAATGTGGTACCATTCTAACTCTGAAGTACTTGGTTAGGAGGCCATGATACTATGCCACCATCCCGGTGGACGGACAATTCAAATTGGCCCTGTCCTCATAGATCCCCTCAACTCAACCCGAGACACATATACGTGACAGTCGAGGTAAACGTGTGTTGCATGGTAGCTCCCGACATTTGGAGTGCTACCTCCAAGTCACCTAGGAATTCCCCACCGGAATACCTCCAAGGTCTAACAATCTTGCCTTAAGGCTCGACAGTAGACCGCCACGATCAGGCTCATTCAGTTGTACTTCCCCATAATCACTAGGCTTGTCAGGCCCTACCTATATGATGACAAAATAATCTCCACTTCACAAATTCACAATATTTATTTTCTCCCCTCGTTGGTTTATGATACTCCATTAAAACCGTCATCTCAAACACAAATTGAAATCATAATTATTTCACCAATTATGGGGTTACTTCAATATTCTCATCACAAATTCACAACATCACTATCATTAATCATATCTCATCACATAAACTCATCACAAATTTATAGCATCACTATCATCAATCAAACATCATCACATAAACTTCTCACAAATTTATAACATCACAATGATTAATCATACATCATCATCATCACATAAAACTACCACAACACATCCATCTTTTATTATCACATCACATAAACTCATCTAATCAGACACACACACACACACATATATATATATATATACATAAATTTAAGTCGACACCCAATATCACAATAATATCAATTTCACACATTCAATGAAATTAAATCAATCAACACCCTACAAATGTTTCTATTCTATATTTTAATCTCACAATTTCAATATTTGTAAATTAATTAATTTATCCCTCAAAAGGCTTCTGCCATACGTAGCGAGCCCCGGATGAATCGTTGGGAAATACAGTTTTCCCGTTCATCTCACAATATATTATACTCATGAATTCAAACGCTCTCTCACCCCTTACCTTATTTCGATGCTTTCACCTATGAATATGATTCGATGCCCAAACATTCTTTGCTCTTTGACTCTTTGTCCTTCAACTAATCTAACTCGACAGTTTATGGGTAAACGTCAAAAATAAATTATGAGAAGATAATCTAAAAACTAAATTCGAAATTCGGTTAAGGAAAATTACCATAAATCAGAAACCTAATCAGTGGATAATATAGCCACTTTTCACACGGTCGTTTTGGCGTTGGTTTCACTCAAATCGGACTTACGGTGAAGGAGAACGGTGCAAAATAAGGATTTCTGTAAATGGAGAAATCGGGTATTTTAGGGAGAAATCCGGGTTGTTAAAAATCTGAAAAATTGTGTTTAATTGAATAGATAAATGAGTAAAACAACATACTGAAATTTGGACGAAAACAGAGAAACTTTTTTGGGACAGTTATGGCTCACCAATGTCAAACGATAGGTTGTTGTTGTGTTTACTCTTTGGTTCTACGGCTGCCTATCCAACTCCCTCCCCTTTTCTTTGTTTGTTATATTTTGTTAACAATTAGGGTTCATAGAGTCAAACCCATTGGTCTCTTTATTTATATTTTACTATTATTATTATTTTTATTTTGTTAAAATAAAACTAATAATTATTTAATCTCTTTTTTAAATATTCCTCCAAACACCATTTAGTTTTCCAAACATTACTAATAGTTTATAAATTAGAGTAATTAAAATAATCAATATAAAAAACATCTTACTAATAATCAAAACTCTCACATTCAAAATAATCTCCACATTTATACTTATTTCTATAAATACTCACATTATAATAATACCATCATATTAGAAAATAGTCAAAATTATAAAATAAATAAATATAACATCAATATTTTATATTAATTACTAAATCATAATAAATATATATAAAATCACAATATCATAAAAAATATTTAAAATTAAACGAAATCAAACACAATATCAATTCTATATCAAGATAATTGTTTATAAAAAAATAACTAAAAATAGAAAATAGTTATAAATAATTGAAATATAACTATGTGTATTTCTAACATCAGTCAAGCACACATAAAAGTATTATATTAATTGGTTACAGTTATATACACGTAAAATCGCATAAAATCATTTTTTTTAAAATATATATTACACTAAAATACTATTATTGTTTTTTTTAAATATATCAAATAATTAATAAAATACAATATGTATTATTTATATCGCTCATGTAATATAACATGTATCAAACTAGCACATCATAGAAAACATTCATATAACAAAAAATTAGCCACAAAATTTATCAACATATATTCTAAAATAGTATTAGTCATCAAATTAATTATTTAAAATTCTATTTAATTAATAAAATAGTTTATTATAAAATTTGGGGTGTTACAATCAACAGAACAGTGTCATATTATTTGCCCAATGCAAAATAGCCAAAACAATAGACGTATGAGATTCTTTCACAACCAATAGGAGGCTAATAAAAGGAAAAGAAACAGGATTGTATAAAAGTTAACAGCCCATAAATTGCTAAAACATTGGTTGAATTTTACTGCCTTCATCTTTCTATGCGAATAACAGATCTTTAAAGGCTTGTCAATTGTGATTGGTATTTTATTATCAGACATATGATAGACATCTTTCTATCTAATTATGCCTAAGCTTCACTTATGATACTACATGGCATTTAATGTAAACTAGCAGAAGTATAAGCCAGAAGCTATTCATGATTTCAAATAAATGAAATTTTCACAAAATAACAGAACAATGTTAGTAACATACATAACAACTATATTCATACAAATACAAAACAAGTTAGAATTTTATGTCAATGGTTTGTATAGTTATCTTAACCCTTTTAAGTTTGATTAAACTTCACTAATGCAAATTGGAAACATGCCAAGATGATATAATGTACAATCCAATGAAAGTCACACCACGTAGCGCGTGTTCAATTTAATTTCACAATATTATCACATATCATACAACAGAAGTTCAATAAACACCTAATGAATAACAGTAAAAAAAGTAACACAATTGACAAGGACGCAAAAAAAAAAATCAATAGACACCTCACCCACACGGCCTGATTGGACAGACCTGCTCTGATACCACTAATGTGACACCCTAAACCCAAATTAAAATAGAAAGTGAAATGTGTTAGTTTTGAAAGAGATTCGCAGCAGTTCCAAAATAAATTATACGAAATTTATTTTAAGTTATAAGGTTCAAGGTTCAAGGTTCAAGAATGTCACACTCACACTTACACAAAATGCTTGCATAAAAATTTTCAATAAAAATTCGTTTTATATCGAATATAGTTGAGGTTTATTAAATAAAACTTTTGATGTAAAACATGCTCTAAACTTAGAGACAATTAATTTCTAAATTTGAATAAAAGATAAAAATAACAAAATTGATTGATTGAATTAACAAAAATCTAAATTAGTTCATAACTCAATAAAATGCGACAAATTACTCCCACCCAGTATCACCTATCAGAGCGTGGATTACCAACCAATAACCTGAAATGACTGCGCTCTCGCAAGCGCCAAACACAAGCAACGAGGGGTGAGCTTCGAAAACATGTAATAGTATAAAATAATTGAGAAGAACACGTAAAATATATTGAACACCGTATCATATCAAATCACAACCAACAAGAATAATCAAGGTAAAACATTGATACAATCCACAACATCAAGTAAGTAGATACACAAATCAAGTAATGTTATGCATGCTCTTATACTCTAGACTCCTCCTCTTTCTTTGGTACCATTCTAACTCTGAAGTACTTGGTTAGGAGGCCATGATACTATGCCACCATCCCGGTGGACGGACAATTCAAATTGGCCCTGTCCTCATAGATCCCCTCAACTCAACCCGAGACACATATACGCGACAGTCGAGGTAAACGTGTGTTGCATGGTAACTCCCGACATTTGGAGTGCTACCTCCAAGTCACCTAGGAATTCCCCACCGGAATACCTCCAAGGTCTAACAATCTTGCCTTAAGGCTCGACAGCAGACCGCCACGATCAGGCTCATTCAGTTGTACTTCCCCATAATCACTAGGCTTGTCAGGCCCTACCTATATGATGACAAAATAATCTCCACTTCACAAATTCACAATATTTATTTTCTCCCCTCGTTGGTTTATGATACTCCATTAAAACCGTCATCTCAAACACAAATTGAAATCATAATTATTTCACCAATTATGGGGTTACTTCAATATTCTCATCACAAATTCACAACATCACTATCATTAATCATATCTCATCACATAAACTCATCACAAATTTATAGCATCACTATCATCAATCAAACATCATCACATAAACTTCTCACAAATTTATTACATCACAATAATTAATCATACATCATCATCATCACATAAAACTACCATAACACATCCAGCTTTTGTTATCACATCACATAAACTCATCTAATCACATATATATATATATATATACATAAATTTAAGTCGACACCCAATATCACAATAATATCAATTTCACACATTCAATGAAATTAAATCAATCAACACCCTACAAATGTTTCTATTCTATATTTTAATCTCACAATTTCAATATTTGTAAATTAATTAATTTATCCCTCAAAGGGCTACTGCCGTACGTAGCAAGCCCCGGATGAATCGTTGGGAAATACGGTTTTCCCGTTCATCTCACAATATATTATACTCATGAATTCAAACGCTCTCTCACCCCTTACCTTATTTCGATGCTTTCACCTATGAATATGATTCGATGCCCAAACATTCTTTGCTCTTTGACTCTTTGTCCTTCAACTAATCTAACTCGACAGTTTATGGGTAAACGTCAAAAATAAATTATGAGAAGATAATCTAAAAACTAAATTCGAAATTCGGTTAAGGAAAATTACCATAAATCAGAAACCTAATCAGTGGATAATATAGCCACTTTTCACACGGTCGTTTTGGCGTTGGTTTCACTCAAATCGGACTTACGGTGAAGGAGAACGGTGCAAAATAAGGATTTCTGTAAATGGAGAAATCGGGTATTTTAGGGAGAAATCCGGGTTGTTAAAAATCTGAAAAATTGTGTTTAATTGAATAGATAAATGAGTAAAACAACATACTGAAATTTGGACGAAAACAGAGAAACTTTTTTGGGACAGTTATGGCTCACCAATGTCAAACGATAGGTTGTTGTTGTGTTTACTCTTTGGTTCTACGGCTGCCTATCCAACTCCCTCCCCTTTTCTTTGTTTGTTATATTTTGTTAACAATTAGGGTTCATAGAGTCAAACCCATTGGTCTCTTTATTTATATTTTACTATTATTATTATTTTTATTTTGTTAAAATAAAACTAATAATTATTTAATCTCTTTTTTAAATATTCCTCCAAACACCATTTAGTTTTCCAAACATTACTAATAGTTTATAAATTAGAGTAATTAAAATAATCAATATAAAAAACATCTTACTAATAATCAAAACTCTCACATTCAAAATAATCTCCACATTTATACTTATTTCTATAAATACTCACATTATAATAATACCATCATATTAGAAAATAGTCAAAATTATAAAATAAATAAATATAACATCAATATTTTATATTAATTACTAAATCATAATAAATATATATAAAATCACAATATCATAACAAATATTTAAAATTAAACGAAATCAAACACAATATCAATTCTATATCAAGATAATTGTTTATAAAAAAATAACTAAAAATAGAAAATAGTTATAAATAATTGAAATATAACTATGTGTATTCCTAACATCAGTCAAGCACACATAAAAGTATTATATTAATTGGTTACACTTATATACACGTAAAATCGCATAAAATCATTTTTTTTAAAATATATATTACACTAAAATACTATTATTGTTTTTTTTTTAAATATATCAAATAATTAATAAAATACAATATGTATTATTTATATCGCTCATGTAATATAACATGTATCAAACTAGCACATCATAGAAAGCATCCATATAACGAAAATTAGCCACGAAATTTATCAACATATATTCTAAAATAATATTAGTCATTAAATTAATTATTTAAAATTCTATTTAATTAATAAAATAGTTTATTATAAAATTTGGGGTGTTACAGGCAACCTTTAGTTAGATTGCAACCATATGAAGTAACATCTAACTCAGTCATCAATGCAGATAAATAATTAATTCTTTTTGCTTTGCTGGCTAAATCAGAACTAGTAAGTGATGAAGATACATTAAGTGATCCTAGATGGAGATTAGCAACGTAGGAAGAGCTCAAAGCAATAAAAAAGAACCAAACCTGGGAGTTGATGACCCTTCTAGTAAATAAAAGATCAATTGATGTGAAATGGGTATATAAACTAAAATTGAAGTTTGATGGAGTGGTTGTCAGGTACATGGCCAGACTTGTAGCATAGGGATTCTTGCATAAACATGGACTGGACTATGATGCAGTGTTTTCCCCAGTAACTAGAATTGAAATAGTGAGGATGGTAGTCTCAATGGCCAGTTACAATGGCTGGTCTATGTGAAAATAGACAAAGAAGACAATACGTAAGAGCTAAAGAAAGCTTTATACTGCCTGAAGCATGCCCCTAAAGCCTGGAACAAGATAATTGACATATTCATCATAGAGCAATAATTTGAAAATTGTGTGAATGATCATGTAGTGTAGGTGAAAAAGGTAGCAGCAACACCTGCATTATTGATATGCCTTTATATGAAGGATTTGTTAGTGTCTGTCACTGATGAAGCACAAATTCAGAAGTTCAAGATCAGAATGGAGAATGAGTTTGAGATTGTCTGATTTAGGCATGCTATCGTATTTCCTTGGCATTGAGTTTGAAACCAGGAAAATGGAATTTTTATGCATTAAAAGAAGTATGGAAATGATGTATTGAAAATATTCAAAATGTTAGATTGCAATGGAACTAGTACCCCAGCAGAAGCAAGGCTGCTCTTGTCTAAGGAGTGCAATAAGGAGATGATTGACCCTACAATCTTCAAGCAAATGGTAGGATCCTTGAGGTAATTGTGTATCACAAGGCCATATATTTCATATAGTATTGGGTTGATTAGTAGATAAATGGAAAAGCCTAGGACATCACACTACATGGCATCAAAAAGGATTTTGAGAAACTGAACTTGTATCCCACAAATTAGAATGGAGATGAAGTTGAACTTGTTGGTTTTATTGATACAGATTGGTGTGGAGATAAGAATGATAGAGAGAGTAGCACGATCTATGTGTTCGTGATCAATAACTCACCAATCTCATGGTGTTTGAAGAAGCAAATTATAGTAGTCTTGTTGACATCTGAAGTTGAATATGTGACTTCAGCAATGAGAGCTTGCCAAATCATATGGCTGGCTGAAGTAATGGCATAATTGGATTTAAGAATTATTGAAACAGTGAAGCTAAAGATAGACAGCAAATCAATAATTGATCTAGCAAGGCATCCTAGTTTTCGTGGAAGAAGCAAGCACATAGAAACAAGGTTTCATTTTCTAAGGTGATCAAGTGGTGAAAGACAAGAAAAAGCTAGAGCATTGAAGTAACCAATGATCAAAAAGCTAACATCCTATCTGAAAGTTTGAAGAGGGTGAAGTTCCAAGAGATGAGGAAGAATCTTAGATTAACATAAATTGAATCACTTTGAATTAGGGGCATGTTAAATGTAATTAATGTGATTTGTAGTTAGTTAGGGATGTTAGAATACATTTAGAAGTAGTTAAGAAGGTTAGAATTTTGTTTTGACAATTAGTGCTTAAACTGATATAAATTTATAAAACAAAGAACATTCTCCAGATGCAGTCAAACAATCTCCATTTTCAGAACATTATGTTTTCTTCTCTCTTCTTCTCAATTTTAATTCATCTCAATTATACACCCTATTTTAACAAGACACCAAGACGACATGGGAGGAAAATGAAATGTATTTGGTTTTGGTGGTGGAGGATTGAAGATTGGCTGTATTTTTTTTCATGTTTTTATTTATTTATTTATTTATTTATTTCTGATTTTGTAACGAGTGACTTGGAAATGGATTAATACAATATAATATTAGATAGAAAAAGGGAGAAGTTTCTTTTCTATTGTGTCTATAATGTTTGTTTATAAAAGATGTAAATTCATTAGATTATTTTTATAGTTTTTATGTTTTTATTAATTCAAATAATTAATTTACAACTTAGGTGAATAACAATTAATAACATGTAAATGAAAATTAACATTAGCTAAATTTAGTCAAAATTAGACCAAGGACTAAGAATAAAAACCGCATAAAAATGAAGGTCAAAATCTCTAAAGAAGATATGGAATAAAATCGCTCAATATAAAATTTTGGAAACAAAGTACATTTGAATTTAACTATTTTTCTACATGAGTCATTTTCTTGTAGTTCATCCATATTTTTCCCTTCCTATTAAAATTTCTCAAAAGATTTTAAACTCACCATCGCCAAATTCAATTCTCGAAAACTTTGCATTTAATATTCTACGTTGAGTGATTTTAAATACTATTATTATATTCATATTATAAATACTATTAATCAAATTCTTTGAATTATCATATCAATTATTTTTTTAATAAGTAAAAAATTTATTAAAAATGAGTACAAGAAATAATGATCAAACTCATACATCATACCAACATATAAAAATTAAATTACAAACAACCCTAACAAATCAAGTGTGTGTTTTAACTAATAAAGGAAAATTCTAGACTGTTTCTAGTAAATTGTTGGTAAGTTATTCAAATCAAATGAAAATCAATCACATACATTCTATTAATTCAAATCAAATGAAAATCAATCACATACATTCTATTAATTTTGATTTAAAATTTAAGTTTAATATTGTTAATAGAGTTTTGATGACTAATTTTAATTAGTCTGGGTAACATACTCATACTTTTTAAAGACAACTTAGCATGTCATCTAGAAAAAATGTTACAAATTTTAGGTGAAATTTTCAGAAACATCTTAATATTCGATACCTATTGTTCTTAATATTCGTGGAAAAGAAAATAAAAATTTAAAATAAGGATGGAGATAGTATTCTTAATATTTGTAGAAAAGAAAATGAAAAATTACATTTAAGAATAGAGATTGTAATTAAAACTAAAATGTAAACACAAACTAATTTTCATGTCAAAAACATGATATATTTTATAAATAATAATTTTATAACTCATAACTTTAAAAACTAAAAAATAAAATAAGTGAAAACACTAAATCTTAAACAATACAAAAAATTATTATATAGAGTAACTCATTCAAAATATATTATTGAAATCCAAATATCTCTACCCATATCACAAAATCAACGATAGTAAAAAAAAAACTCTTGAAATAAAGTGAAGCACAAGTCTCTAGCACTTCAGTTCCACAAGAAAAACTCTATTGATTACTAGTCATCATCATGTTGGTTATAATCTACATACAAATATATTATAGAGCAGACATAAGAAAGATGTTAGATTATCTATCATCATGTAAAATGAATAAAGTCTCATACATAGATTAACACACGTTCATCAATCTTATATAGATGGATACTCTTTCAATGCTAATATATGTATTATTTGAAATTCATTTGGAGCCAAAAATAACATAGGATAACATGGATTGTAAGGTTATGCTATACGCCACATGCACAGTGCAACACCCCTATAGATTGTATTTATGCACAATGTGCACTCTCACTAACACTAGTTGTACGATGACATTCTCAACATAACAATTAAAAGTGTAAACTCAATAAATCACTCTCCTCACAATCTAAAATCAATTTTAAATTTCTTAGATGGTATATCAAACATTGAATTCACATATATATATCAAAATAAAATTTAATATGCTTGTAAATTTATTAAAAAGTTGAAAGTTGAAGCCTTAAATATAACAGAGAAATCAAATATGAGAGAAACAACATTAATAATGATGAACATATACAAATAATTAAAGCCTGGAAGATAACATATAAATGTTTTTTTTACCTTAACTGTTGTGCACCTACATTCTCCATTAAAGCAAATTATATAAGGATGAATGGGACACTGGAAAGTTTTACGCTCTTTATCTGACTGACAACTAAAAACTGTAATATATAAAATAAGAATAAAAAGTATTATTAAAAAAGATTAAGAGTTTTGTAGAATATAAAAATATGAGAATGAACTTACCACTAACATCGATTACAGCAAGAAAAAGGAACACGAAAAGGATCATAGAATAAAAAACTTTAAGAGTTTTAGCCATTTTTACTCTAACTTTGCATGCAACAAATACAAAATTGTTTGATCACTTTATATTTGAAAAACCTCATGCTATGTTTATTTCAATTGAATAGTTTATAGTAAAACAAAGGACCATGTTTGTTCCTTTAACTCGTGTAATTGATCACTTGACCTTAGAGTATATCTTTTATTTTGTCCCTTTAACTCGTGTAAATGATCACTTGACCTTAGAGTATATCTTTTATTTTTTATTTCTCATCTATCCTTTCATATTATAATGACGTCCAAAACCAACATTATGCCTCAATTAAATAGCTATTAGAACTTATATATTCAACAAAGAAAACATTTCTATGATAAAATATTTTTTAAATGTCTTTTAAGCCAAAAACGATTTACAACCGAGTTAAAATTGATTCTAATATAGATTATTTAAATTCGATATAGTAAAATCTTTCTAGACCTCTATTGAGGACACTTATCCATTTTATTGCAAATGAATCGAATTTATAGAGTAGTTAGATATTATATTTAAATTGAACTATAACCAGCGCACCGACGAGATTTTCATTTGAGCCTAACATTATTGAGAGATAGAAAGCTCAAAATTGTTTCAATATAGAAATAAGAGAATGTAAATATTGGAAAGTTATATTCATAGATAGTCACAAGTTCGAGGAAAACGAACTTGAATTAGTCGATTAATTGAAATGAGAACTTAATTACAATTGGTCAAAGTAATGGATTGTAGGTACTACAATTTAAAATGTTATTTATATTCAATAAATACCAATTGTACAAATCATAATAAGCTTACATCAATCCAAATAAACCTATTTTACTTGCAGTTTATTTGCTCTTGAAATTTACTCTCATTACTTGAATTTTATCTGCTCTTTAGAATATTTAAAAAATTTACAACCAATCAACCATTTTTTTCATTGATGTAATTGCATATAAAGCATTTTATTTTCTAAAGCAAAGTAGATTAGACAACTCAATTTTTCTTGTACCCTATTTTGTTTAGAAATTGGTCATGAGACTGGATAGAAGATGGGGTTAGAAATTAAACAAAAGCAGACATTCTTGTTCATAAAAAAACCACGGAACAATTGTCTGCCCAAGATACAAGTAATCATGAATACAAAAAAAAAATATTTTTATATTTTCTACTAAAATATTATTAGCATTTTCTAATATCTCATGTCTCTCTCCTCTCTCTATTTGTTTCTATTGTCCCATCTCTCTCTACCTATTGTCTCATCTCTCTCTTTCTATTGTTTCATCTCTCTCTCTCTCTCTTACTCACTCGTATCTCTTCATCTTATCTCTTTTTGTACTCATGTGTCTCACTCCCTCATATATCTTTGTCATGTATCTCTTCTTGTATTTCATATTGATGCATCATAGTTCTTTCTACACGCATGTCTCTCTCTTATCTTTATTAATCCTTCTCTTGTCTCTCTTTTTCACCCTTCAATCTCTCCCTTCATTTAGAATAAGTAATCGCAATAAACAACCATTAGCTAAATTACCGATGAACTTTCATATTTATTAATAATTGTTTTAAAAAACTCTTCTTAAAATTAGAATAATTATTAAATGTATCTTAGGAAAATTATGCATCATATTTGTTTCTTTAACTCACTTAACTGAAAATTTTACTATAGTAAGGAAGGCACATAAAACTATGAGGTAATCAAAAGTCACTTCCTGTAACCAACCTTTCATTTTTATCCGTTTATATGTGTAGGAATTACAAAAGAGCAATTATAGTGTTCAACAATGGCTAAATCGTTGTAGAAATAATATACCAACGAAAGGACAAAATATTTATGCATAAATTGAAAAGCATTATAGGATAAAAATCAACGCACAAATCTATCTATTATAATATATTAAAAGAAATTCTCAGTTTTATTGAAGGACACATCACACACTTATGTGTCACATCACTTATATTCTTATGTTGTACTTTCATATGCTTCTACAATTTATCTCACACATTTTATTTCTGAATTTAACTTTTACATCATCATATACCTATGTTGAGAACCCACACACAAAAGTTCTTCATGAAAATAATTTTACTATTAAAGCTGCTCATAAAATTAATTTTATTATCTTCTCACTTCAATCAACTTTTAATACTTCTTCATTTCTAACTTTGTATATTTAGAATAGTTGGTAAAAAAACACATTATATCTTATATTATCTCAAGAATCATTCTTTCAATTCCTTCTTAAACTTTAGTGGAGAGTACATTTTAGATACAAATTTTTGTCGTTTACACAATATTTAATCATGCATGACTTCTCAATTTTCACCCAAGTATCAATGAAAAATGTGAGATTGTGTAATCTATAGGTGACTTCCTCAGTTGCGTCAAATGATTAATAATAAAATACATCAAATAAGAAAATAAGAAACTAAATATCTAATAAGAAAAGTCATTTGTTCTAATCACTAACGATTATGATCGCATTAGAAGTAGGGATGGTGAAGACCTCTAGAGAGTAATGCGCACAATATAATTTTTCAGTTGTTAAAACATAATTTCGAGCAAGTGTTGAAAAATAACAATCAACTATGAAATATACATACCGAAGATTGATTGAAACATTTAGGAGAAAAGTATTCAAAAGATAAAAAGAGTGCATAAGGAAGGAAAAAATCATTTTTAAGCTAATGGATCTCGACTGCTTTTAATTTGTTTTCATCATTGAATTTGTTGGATTATTTTTGCTTGGTAATTGAAGTTTTGTGCATCACTATGCTGTAATATTGAAAACATCTCAACTATATAATTGTTCATGCATGTGTGTTTATATTTGCCTTGTGGAATTTCGGCTAACTAATGGATTACATCTTGCCTTTAATTGAAAATTATCTTGAAAATTATGAATTTAGATTAATAATGTTCTAGCTTTGTTTGATATCCTTTGCTTTAATTTTATTTGTTGGTCCAGGATAGGAATGCAGATTAATAATGTTGTGTTCTTTGCGTTTTGTATTTTTAGTGGATTGTTCTAGGTAATATTAAATTTATCAGTGTATTACAGCAAAATTATTGTCATTGTAAATTTAAAAAATCATTCTCTAAGAGGTAGCTACAAGTACAGTTTTTACAAAGCCTTGTTTCAAAAGAAAATTGTTGCGTAAGGCAAAGGTAATGCCATACACTGACCTATTGGTGACAACTTAATTTTTACCAATTAGAGCGATAATCTACGTGATTTCTATAGGTGTTTTGGTTATAAACATTTTTTTTCATGTGCCATATGTGATTTGATTTGTTGTAGTACTAAATGGATGCATATAGAAGAGCTTTTATTTTACCTTCTTTTTCATCCATGTATCTTATATTTGTATAATTTTAGGGACAAACTTCTTTAAAGATTCAACATATTAAAGAGTTGTCTCTTCTAAACGGTGAATTCAGACACACACAAGTTAGAAATCAAATTCAAGTGTCAGAAATCCCTAATCTCTTACGGTATTGAAAATTAAGATTAAGCACTGTGGTTATAAATTATTTTTGGCATTCAAGTGTTCATATCTATATGTAGACTATGATTACAAGAACTTCCTATCTCAAACATTTACAAAATAACTTTATGTTTCAAACTATAATTGACAATTCATTTTAAAAGCGGGTAAGCAATAAAAATGGCTAAATTACATCTGTGGTCCCTTAACTTAATTTCAGGTAACGTTTTAGTCCTTTATCTTTTTTTTTCTCGAGTTGGTCATTTACTCTAATTTTGAGTGACAATTTGATATTTTATGTTTTAAAATTTCAACAATGTTGTCCTTTTTTTTACAAAATTTCAGAAAAATCATCAAATTTTTCAACCAAGACCCATAAAATTCATTATCATCTTCAATAAAATACAAATTTAATCAAATTCATATCTTAAATCTTGAAATAAACTCATATTTTCATTCTTTATTTGATGTTGGTGGAGATGAAAATATGAATGTATTTGAATATTTGAGTTATGGATTTTATGAAATTTGCATTATATTGAAGATAATTATTAATTTAATGGGTTTTGGTTGAAAATTTTGATGATTTTTTTGAATTTTTGTAAAAAAAAGGAGAACATTGTTGAAATTTTAAAAATAAAATATCAAATTATCACTTAAAATTAAAATAAAGGACCAACTCGAGAAAAAAAAAGATAAAAGACTAAAACATTACCTGAAATTAAGTTAAGGGACCACAAATATAATTTAGCCCAATAAAAATACATTACGGATAGAGGCTGAGAAAGAATTTAAATAAATTCATTCGAATAACCAAAAGATTAAATTATATACTGGATGTTTTCATCAAGGTTTACTCATCCCTAACAAAAGAAATTTAGCTACTTATGAAAATAATCAAGAACTAAAGAATAAAGAGAAATTAAAAGAGTTCTCCATGAAAGATTTTTGATGAAATAGCTTTGTTGATGCTCAACAGGTTAATATTTGCTCTTTTTTTTATTTTTTTTTATTTTCTTTATGTTTTTGAAAAATATTAATTAAAAATATATTGATAATATCAAAATAAATTAATCAAATAATAATCTTTAAAATATTCCTCTTTATTAATTAGTGAGTCTCTATATGTCATGTAAGTAAAATATATTTATTTTCAGTTGTGAAAAATTGTCAAAATCCATGACAGAAAAATTTGCTCTCTTTGAATCCGTTGAACAATTCCCCCGCTTTCAATAAAAAAAAATTCAGAGTTTGACTAAATATTTGATATAAATATTTGAGTTATTTGTTACCGGTTTTTTTTTCTCAGAGTCAGTTTTCAGAGTAAAAAAAACATTAAACGTGACTATTTTATAAATTAGATTATTTCTATCATGGAAAAGGTTATTGATATGAATTCTCTGTAATTCAATTCACGAAAACTTTACTATGAATGTTTGACGTCCAGTGTTTTCAATAAGAATGTGCTTCTTATATTAATATTATAAATTATATTAGTCAATTTCTTTGAATTTATCATAAGTAAGAAATTTATTTAAAATGAGTACCAGAAATAATAATAAAACTCATACATCATACCAAATTATACAAATAAATTAAGCAACAACCCAAACAAATCAAGGGCGTGTTTTAACTAATAAAAGAAAATTCTAGAATCAAATGAAAATCAATCACATACATTCCATTCATTTTATTTTATAATTTAAGTTTGTTATAGTTAATAGAGTTTAGATGACTAATTTTAATTGGTCTTGGTAAAATTCCAATAATTTTTTAAAGACAACTTAATGTGTCACCAAGAACAAATTTTACCAATTTTAGGTGAAATATAAATGTATGTTTATATTTACACATTTTATATTTGTCAACATACTAAGTAAGAGCTGTATTTATTTTATTGAATGTAAAGTTTCTAATTAAAAGGTGTATTTATTTTATTTTATTTTCAAACACATCTATATTAATACTGTTAATTTATGTGGGAAAACAAAAATGCCAAATTGAAAATATTCATGTATAAAAGGTATTTTAGGAACATCAACAAAAAAAATTGATTCCTTATATTAAATACTTACTTATTTTTAATATTCGTAGAAAAGAAAATGAAAATTTATGATAAAGGATGGAAATAGTATTTTTAATATTTGTAGAAAAGAAAATGAAAATTTATAATTAAAGATGGACATAGTAATATAAATTAAAACGTAAATGCACAATAAGTTTTCACGTTTCAAAAACGTGATTTTTTTTATATATAATAACAATAAAAATATATAGATGGATGAACTTTAAATTCTAAAACATGCACTACTTGAAATTTATGTGAGGCTAAAAATAAATTTGAAAAACATGGCTTGGGAGATTATGCTTAATGCCATATGCAGACTACAACACTCCTCTAGATTGTATTTATTCAGTGTGCACTCTCACTAACACTAGTTGTACGATGAAATTCTCAACACTTTAAAGTGTAAACCCAATAAATCACTCTCCTCTCATAAAGTCTAAAATCAATTTTAAGTTTCTTAGATGGTATATCAAACACATAACTTTGAAAACTAAAAAATAAAACAAGTGAAAACACTAAGTCTTAAACAATACAAACAACTATTAAATAGAGTAACTCATTCAAGAGATACTATTGAAGTCTAAATATCTCTAACCATACCACAAAATCAATGATACTAAAAAAAACTCTTTAAATAAAGTGAAGCACAAGTGTCTGGTACTTTAGTTCCATAAGAAAAACTGCATTGATTGCTTGTCATGATCGTGTTGAATACAACCTACATACAAATATATTATAGAGCAAACATAAAGAAGATGTGAGTTTATCTTTCATCATGTAAAATGGATAAGTAATACAAAGAATCACGCACATCCATGAATCGTATATAGATGGATGAACTTTCAATACTAAAACTTTTATTATTTGAAATTCATTACGAGCCAAAATTAACTTAGGATAACATTGATTGTGAAGTTATGCTATATGCCATATGCATAGTGCAACACTCCTCTAGATTGTATTTATTCATAGTGTGCACTCTCACTAATAGTAGTTGTTTGATGACATCTTCAAGATAACAATTAAAAGTGTAAACTCAATAAATCGCTCTCCTCTCATAAATTCTAAAATTAATTTTAAGATATTCTTAGATGATATATCAAACATTGTGTCCGCGCGCGCGCACATATATATATATATATATATATATAATTCACAAGCGAACAAAGCTAACAACACCTTAAAAATAAAATTTAATACGCTTGTATCTTTATTAAAAAATTGAAAGTTGAAGTCTTAAACATAATAAAGAAATCAAATATAAGAGAAACAACATTAATGATGATAAGCAAATAAAAATAATTAAAGGGTTTTAGATAACTTATAAATGTTATTTTTACCTTAACTGTTAATACTACAAAATACACGAACATTATGGGTACACTCGAAATATAGACAATCGATGTCTGACATACATCTAAAAGTTGTAATATATAAAATAAGAATAAAAAGTATTATTAAAAAAATTAAGAGTTTTTAGAATATGAAAATATGATAATGAATTTACCACCAACATCGACTACAACAAGAAATAGGAAAAAGGATCATAGTATAAAAAACATTAAGAGTTTTAGCGATTTTTACTCAACCTTTGCATGCAACAAATACAAAATTGTTTGATAAATTTATATTTTGAAAAACCTCATGCTATGTTTATTTCAATTTAATAGTTTATAGTACAACGAAGGACCATGTTTGTCCCTTTAACTCATGTAATTGGTCACTTGACCTTAGAGTATATCTTTAATTTTTTATTTCTCTATATATCCGTTCATATTAGAATGAGGTTCAAAACCAACATTATGCTTCAATTAAATAGCTATTAGAACTTATATATTCAATTAAGAAAACATTTCTATGATAAAATATTTTTTAAATGTCTTTTAAGCTAAATACAATCTACAACGGAGTTGAAATTGATTCTTATATGGAATATTTTAATTCGATATAGTAAAATCTTTCTCGACCGCTATTGAGGACATTTATCCATTTTATTGCAAATTAATCGACTTTATATAGTAGTTAGATATTATATTTAAATTGACTAAATTAATTTGAACTACAACCAGCACACCGGAGATATTTTCATTTGAGCTCAACATTACTGAGAGAAAGAAAGCTCAAAACTACTTCAATATAGAAATAAGAGAATATAAATAATGGAAAGGCATATTCATAGAAGTCACAAGTTCGAGGAAAACGTACTTGAATTAGTCGATTAATTTGAAATGAGAATTTAATTACAATCGGTCAAATAATGGATTGTAGGTACTACACTTTAAAATCTTATTTATATTTTATAAATACAAATTGTACAAAAAGGGGTTGCAAGAAGTGGTTTTGACTCAAAGTGATCCTATTTTACTTTCAATTTATCAGCTATTCCCTTATACTTATGTAATTCTTAATTTTGTACATCAATTGTATAAATAACACTACGAAACTTTTAATGAATGTGCAACAAAGGAACAATTTGTTGCTGCTTATAGAATAGGTAATCACAGTAATGAGCAAATAGCTAAATAACTTGATGAACTTTCAAGTTCGTCAATAGTAGTTACAAAATACCCTTCCTAAAATTAGAATAATTACTAAATGTCTCTATGAGGAAAATATTATGCATCATCTTTGTTGTCATTTACTGTTACCAAACTTTCATTTTTAAGTCGTTCAAGTTGTATTGAGGACGGATTTCAGACGAGCAATTATAGTATTCAACAATAACAAAATCTTCGATGAAAAAGTGAACCAACAAAAAGACAATATGTTCATGCATAAATTGAAAGCATCATAGGATAAAAGCCACTGCACAAATATCATTTTAAAATCACACTCAAAATTGAGATATTTTGACATCACAATTAAATTGTATGATAGTTTAGGATATTTTCATGTTGGGTCAATCTATAATCAAGAAAGACCTATAAAGGATTCAAATTGTGTTATGTATTAAAAAAATATCTTAAAAAATGTTAAGAATTTAAGATAAAGCAACAGAAAATAAAGTGATAGAGAAGAGAAACACAAAATCAATTTATCTTGCAAGAAAATATATCAAACAACTTTCAAAGATTGCAAGACATTGTTTTTCATCCAATGTTACAGAGTGAGGATGATGAATGCAGATCCAAGAATGAATGCAGATCCAATGTTATAAAAAATGGGGGCATTTTGCAAATGAATGCAGATCCAAGAATGTACAGAGTGAGGATGATGAAGCTCAAATGGCAGTTGAGGACTTGAGTTCAAATGATGTGTTATTAATGGCTACATCAAAATTAGATGATGACTGCCCAAAGTTGTAGTATCTTGACACAAGTTGCTCTAATCATATGACTGATCATAAAGACTTGTTTGTGAGCATCAATGAGAAGATAAAAAGAGAGATCAAACTTACAAATAATAGCACATTGAGAGTTGAAAGTGTAGGCAAGACGGTGATTCAAAGGAGAGATGGCAAGTAAACAATCATTTATATGTGATGTGTTGTATGTGCAAAAAATGAAGAAAAAAAATCTGCTAAGCCTTGGACAATTGCTGGAAAAGGGATACTCAATGAAGATGGAGCATGGTGAAATAAGGATGATTTAGAGTTCAAGAAGATTGATCTTGATGGCACTACTGTCCAAAAATAAAGCCTTCAAGATTGATATTCAGATTAGTGAGAACAAGTGTCTAGGTGCTAAAATCAAGAATGAAAACTAGCTATGGCATCAGAGGTTTGGCCATTTGACTTTCAAAAGTCTTTAAGTGTTGCATCATAAGGAAATGGTGCTAGGAATTCCATAAATTCAAATACCAAAGAAGATATGTGAGGAGAGTTGTCAAGCCCAACAACATAGGAAATCATTCAAATCAGAATTGCCAACTAGATCCTCAAGAATTATGGAGGTAATCTTTTCTGATGTTTGTGGTCATTTTGAAGAAGTTTCAATAGGAGGTAATCACTACTTTGTGTTATTCAATGATGATTTTAGAATAAAAACTTGGATCTATCTATTCAAGAAGAATAGTAAAGTGTTGGTTGTATTTAGAGGATTCAAGCTGATGGCATAAAAAAAAAGTGGCTACAATCTTTAAGTGATTAGGACAGATTGACGTGGTGAGTATCAATCCCATGAATTCCTGGAATTATGTGACAAAGAGGGAGTGATTCATGAAGTGACTACGCAATATACACCACAACATAATGGAAGTGAAGATATTAGGAACATAACCGTTCTTTATATGGCATGAAGCATGCTGAAAAGGGAGAAAAATGCCTCACAAATTATGGGGAGAAGCAGTTTCAACAACAATATACATTTTGAATAGGTGTCCAAGTAACAGACTGGGCACTAGGACACCTGAAAAAGCTTGGACTGGAAGAAAGCTAGTCGTGAATCATCTGAGAGTGTTTGGCTCATTGTGCTTCAGGCATGTGCTAGCTCAAAATATGAGGAAGGTTGATGATAGGGCTGAACAAATGGTGTTGCAAGGTTATGATACAATTGGAGCTTACAAGTTCCATCATTCAAACCATAACAAGGTGGTGATAAGCAAGGGCATATTGGTGGATGAATCAAGAGGATAGCTATAGAAAATGAGTCAAGCTAGCTCGAGTAGTGCAGCCAATCTAGACATACCAGCCAACACCATCAGTCCAACCATCAATGCATAAGTAGTGGAACTTAATGAAGGCCAGCCTGCATGAACAACTAGAAAACCAGTTCCGGAGTATGTGAGAAGGTTTGAAACATCTAGGCAACCTTCAGTTACATTGCAACCATATGAAGTAGCATCAGACTCAGTCATCAATGCAGATAAAGAATTAATTCATTTTGCTTTGCTTGCTAAATTAGAACTAGTAAGTGATGAAGAGACATTTAGTGATCCTAGATGGAGATTAGCAATTTAGGAAGAGCTCAAAGCAATAGAGAAGAACCAAACCTGCTAGTTGATGACCGTTCTAGTAAATAAAAGATCAATTAATGTGAAATGGGTATATAAACTAAAATTGAAGTCTGAGGGAGAGGTTGTCAAGTACATGTCAAGACTTGTAGCATAGGGATTCTTGCACAAACATGGACTGGACTATGATGAAGTGTTTTCCCCAGTAACTAGAATTGATACAGTGAGGATGGTAGTCTCAATGGACAGTAACAATGGCTGGTCTATGCATCAATTAGATGTCAAATCAACATTCCTCAATGGCTCACTAAAGAAGAAGTTTATGTAAAATAGTCACCAGGATATGTGAAAATAGGCAAAGAATACAATGTATACAAGCTAAAGAAAGCTTTATATTGCCTGAAGCAAGCCCCTAGGGCCTGGAACAAGAGAATTGACATATTCATCATAGAGCAACAATTTGAAAATTGTGTGATTGATCATGTAGTGTATGTGAAAAAGGCAGCATCAACACCTAAATTATTGATATGCCTTTCTATAAAAGATTTGCTAGTGTCTGCCAATGATGAAGCACAAATTCAGAAGTTCAGGATCATAATGGATAATGAGTTTGAGATTGTCTGATCTAGGCATGCTATCGAATTTCCTTGGCATTGAGTTTCAAACCAGGAAAATGGAATTTTTATGCATGGAACTAGTACCCCAGCAGAATGACATATTGAAAAGATTCAAAATGTTATATTGCAATGGAACTAGTACCCCAGTAGAAGCAAGGCTGTTGTTGTCTAAGTAGTGCAATAACGAGATGATTGACCCTACAATCTTCAAGCAAATTGTAGGATCCTTGAGTTAATTGTGTATCACAAGGCCATATATTGCATGTAGTATTCGGGTGATTAATAGATACATGGAGAAGCGTAAGACATCAGACTACATGGCAGCAAAAAGGATTTTGAGAAACTGAACTTGTATCCCACAAATTAGAATGGAGATGAAGCTGAACTTGTTAGTTTTAGTGATGCAGATTAGTGTGGAGATAAGGACGATAGAAAGAGTAGCACGGGCTATGTGTTCGTGATCAATAACTCACCATTCTCATGGCGTTCGAAGAAGCAAAGTATAGTAGTCTTGTCCACATTGTCCACATGTGAAGCGAAATATGTGGCTGCATCAATGGGAGCTTGCCAAAGTTTATAGCTATCTGAATTAACAACATAATTGGGCTTGAGAATTAATGAAGCAGTAAAGCTGAAGATATACAACAAATCAACAATTGATCTAGCAAGGCATCCTAGTGTTCGTGGAAGAAGCAAACAAATAGAAACAAGGTTTCATTTTCTAAGAGATCAAGTGGTGAAAGACAAGATAAAGCTAGATCATTGAAGTACCAATGATCAAAAGGCTAACATCCTATATAAAAGCTTGAAGAGAGTGAAGTTCCAAGAGATGAGGAACAATCTTGGATTAACATAAATTGAATCACTTTGAATTTGGGGCATGTTAAATGTAATTTAAGTGATTTATAGTTAGTTAGAGATGTTATAATACATTTAGAAGTAGTTAAGAAGGTTAGAATTCTATTTTGACAATTAGTGCTTAAACTGATATAAATTTATAAAACAGAGAACATTCTACAGATGCAATCAAACAATCTCCGTTTTCACAACATTATGTTTTCTTCTATCTTCTTCTCAGTTTCAATTCGTCTCAATTATACAACCTATTCTTACAAGACGCCAAAACGGTGTGGAAGGGAAATGAAATGTGTTTGGTTTTGGTGGTGGAGGATTGAAGATTAGCTGTATTGTTTTTTCATGTTTTTATTTATTTATTTATTTATTTATTTTTGATTTTGCAACGAGTGACTTGAAAATGGATTAATGCAATATAATATTAGATAGAAAAAGGGAGAAATTTCTTTTCTATTGTTTCTATAATATTTGTTTATAAAAGATTTGAATTCATTAGATTATTTTTATGGTTTTTATGTTTTTATTAATTCAAATAATTAATTTACAACTTAGGTGAATAACAATTAATAACATGTAAATCAAACTTAACATTAGCTAAATATAGTCAAAATTAGACCAAAGACTAAGATTAAAAACCGCATAAAATCTCTAAAGAAGATATAGGATAAAATCGCTCAATTTAAAATTTTGGAAAAAAAGTACATTTGAATTTAACTATTTTCCTACATGAGTCATTTTCTTGTATTTTATCCATTTTTTCCCCTTCCAAATTCAATTCACAAAAACTTTACAATTAATATTTTACGTTGAGTGTTTTTAATAAGAGTGTGCTTCTTATATTAATATTATAAATGGTATTAATCGAATTCTTTGAATGATCATCAATTATTTTTTTATAAGTAAGAAATTTATTAAAAAGCAGTACAAGAAATAATAATCAAACTCATACATCATGACAACTTATAAAAACTAAATTAGCAACAATCCTAACAAATCAAATGCATGTTTTAACCAATAAAGGAAAATTCTAGATTGTTTCTAGTAAATTGTGGGTAAGTTATTCAAATCAAATGAAAATCAATCACATACATTCCATTCATTTTGATTTAAAGTTTAAGTTTGATATAGTTAATAGAGTTTTGATGGCTAATTTTAATTTTTGGTAAGTTATTCAAATCAAATGTAAATCCATCACATACTTTTTTAAACACAACTCAGTGTGTCATCTAGAAAAAATGTTACAAATTTTAGGTGAAATTTTTATAAACATCTTAATATTCGATACCTACTGTTTTTAGTATCCGTAGAAAAGAAAATGAAAATTTATAAATAAAGATGGAGATAGTATTCTTAATATTGGTAGAAAAGAAAATGAAAATTTATAATTACGAATGGAGATTATAATTAAAAATAAAACGTAAACACACTAATTTTCACATTTCAAAAACATGATATATTTTATAAATAATAACAATAATTTTATAACTCATAACTTTAAAAACTAAAAAATCAAACAAGTGAAAACACTAAATCTTAAACAATACAAACAATTATTAAATAGAGTAACTCATTCAAAAGATATCATTGAAGTCCAAATATCTCTACCCATACCACAAAATCAATTATCGTAAAAAAAAAAAAAAAACTCTTAAAATAAAGTGAAGCACAAATCTCTAGTACTTCAGTTTCACAAGAAAAACTCCATTGATTACTTGTTATGATCGTGTTGAATATAATCTACATACAAATATATTATAGAGTGGACATAAAAAGATGTGAGTTTATCTATCATCATGTAAAATGAATAAAGTCATACATAGATTAACACATTTTCATGAATCGTATATAAATGGATGAACTTTCAATCCTAAAACATGTATTATTTGAATTTCATTTAGAGTCAAAAATAACTTAGAACAACATGGATTGTAAGGTTTTGCTATATGCCACATGCATAGTGCAACACCCCTATAGATTATATTTATGCCCGGCGTGCACTCTCGCTAACTCTCATAATCTAAAATCAATTTTCAATTTTTTAGTTGGTATATATATATATATTATTAATAAATTGAAAGTTGAAGTATTAAATATAATAGAAACAACATGAATGATGATGAGCATATACAAATAATTAAAGGCTGTAAGATAACATATAAATGTTTTCCTTACCTTAACTGTTAATATGAGCACCTACAGTTTCCATCTTTGCAGACTTTATTAGGATGAAAGGGACAGTAGAAAGAATTAATACAATCGCTGTCACTGGTACATTTTTTAGCTGTAATATATAAAATAAGAATAAAAAGTATTATTAAAAAAGATTAAGAGTTTTGTAGAATATGAAAATATGAGAATGAACTTACCACCAACATCGACTACAACAAGAAATAGGAAGACGAAAAGGATCATAGTATAAAAAACTTTAAGAGTTTTTACCATTTCTACTCTACCTTTGCATGCAACAAATACAAAATTGTTTGATCACTTTATATTGTGAAAAACAAAGGACCATGTTTGTCTCTTTAACTCGTGTAATTGATCACTTGACCTTAGAGTATATCTTTAATTTTGTCCTTTAACTTGTGTAATCGATCACTTTACCTTAGAGTATATCTTTAATTTTTTATTTCTCATCTATCCTTTCATATTAGAATGAGGTTCAAAACCAACATTATGCTTCAATTAAATAACTATTAGAACATATATATTCAACTAAGAAAACATTTCTATAGATTATTTGAATTTGATATACTAAAATCTTTCTCGACCGCTATTGAGCACACTTATCCATTTTATTGCAAATGAATCGACTTTATAGAGTAGTTAGATACTATATTTAAATTGACTAAGTTAATTTGAACTACAACCAGCGCACCGGAGATATTTTCATTTGAGCCCAATATTACTGAGAGAAAGAAAGCTCAAAACTGCTTCAATATAGAAATAAGATAATGTAAATAATGGAAAAGCATATTCATAGATAGTCATTAGTTCTAAGAAAATGTACTTGAATTAGTCGATTAATTTGAAATGAGAACTTAATTACAATCGGTCAAATAATGGATTGTAGGTACTACCCTTTAAAATCTTATTTATATTCTATAAATACCAATTGTACAAATCATAATAAGCTTACATCCATCCAAATAAATCTATTTTACTTGCAGTTTATCTGCTCCTTAGAATATTTAAGGAATTCACAACCAATCAACCATTTTTTTCATTGATGTAATTGCATATGATGCATTTGATTTCCTAAAAAATAATGAGTAGACAACTCAATTTTTATTGTACCCTATTTTGTTTAGAAATTGGTCATGAGACTCTATAGAACATGGAGCAAGAAATTGAACAAAAGCAGACATTCTTGTTCATAAACAATCTTGAGAGTTTTAGCCATTTTTTATTCTACCTTTACATGCAACAAATGCAAAATTGTTTGATAACTTTATATCATAAAAAATCTCATACTATACTTATTTCAATTGAATAGTTTTTAGTACAACGAATTATCATGTTTATCCCTTTAATTCGTGCAGTTGATCACTTGACCTTAGAGTATATTTTTTATTTTTTATTTCTTATCTATCCTTTCATATTAGAATGAGGTTCAAAAGCAACATTATGTTTCAATTAAATAGCTATTAGAATCTATATCTAATTAAAAAAAATATTTCTGACATAAGTTTATTTTGTCTAATCTTGTCTTACAGTTATTATTTATAAATGTTTTTTATACAAATATAATCATAGCATACTGTGTCTTTTTTTTATACAAATATAGCTGGGCCGTAAATTTATGGTAGTATTTATTCAGTTTTGGTTTCTTCTATCATTGTTGTTGCGATAGTATTTTAATTTCCCTTTTCATAATTTATTTATTTGGAGGGTACAAAAGGAAGAAATTTCAGGATCCTCTCGGCGTTTCTTTTTGTTGCTGGAGAGGGAATATCTTTGTGAAGTTATGTTGCAACTTTCATATTGTGTGTTTTTATTATAAATTTCTATGATTTGGGCGAGTATTCAATGTTATGATGATTTCTCTGCTTTTGAGATAATGGACTATTTTTTGTTATTGGTTGTGTTTTTAGGTTTGGGGTGAATTACCATTTCCGAAGTGTAAAGTAGCATTAGATTCTGTAATATTCTCAGATAAAGCTTATGCTGAGAAAGTAGCATCAAATTTTTCAGAGATATAGTGAACCAAATGGCTCAAGATGTGAGTTACTGCTGGTTTTAAATTAGCATTTTTTCAGCTCTTATTTCTTAATTACGTTGCTATAGCTTTAACTTGTATTCTATAGTTATGCTCTCTCTCTCTCACTCTATGCATGTGTATACAAAGGATATATTTTAGATGCTTTAAATGATCGTCCGGTTGGAATTCACTTCACATTTCTGTGATGCGAAGAGTGTGTTATTTTTTATATTTTCATTCTTCTTTCTCTTTGAATTGTCCCAATCACTTATAGTTACTAGTAATGGATCGAGTGATAATTATTATTTACCATAGCTTAGCAGGTTTTTGTTATTTTTTATTTTAAATTCAACTCTATAGTTGACGGAAGAGGGCACTGACCCCCCCCCCCCTCCCCCAAAACAAAGGACCATGTTTGTCTCTTTAACTCGTGTAATTGATCACTTGACCTTAGAGTATAACTTTAATTTTTTATTTCTCATCTATCCTTTCATATTACAATGAGGTTTAAAACCAACATTATGCTTCAATTAAATAACTATTAGAACCTATATATTCAACTAAGAAAAGATTTCGATAGATTATTTGAATTTGATATACTAAAATCTTTCTCGACCACTATTGAGCACACTTATCCATTTTGTTGCAAATTAATCGACTTTATAGAGTAGTTAGATACTATATTTAAATTGACTAAGTTAATTTGAACTACAACCAGCGCACCGGAGATATTTTCATTTGAGCCCAATATTACTGAGAGAAAGAAAGCTCAAAACTGCTTCAATATAGAAATAAGATAATGTAAATAATGGAAAAGCATATTCATAGATAGTCACTAGTTCTAAGAAAATGTACTTGAATTAGTCGATTAATTTGAAATGAGAACTTAATTACAATCGGTCAAATAATGGATTGTAGGTACTACCCTTTAAAATCTTATTTATATTCTATAAATACCAATTGTACAAATCATAATAAGCTTACATCCATCCAAATAAATCTATTTTACTTGCAGTTTATCTGCTCCTTAGAATATTTAAGGAATTCACAACCAATCAACCATTTTTTTCATTGATGTAATTGCATATGATGCATTTGATTTCCTAAAAAATAATGAGTAGACAACTCAATTTTTATTGTACCCTATTTTGTTTAGAAGTTGGTCATGAGACTCTATAGAACATGGAGCAAGAAATTGAACAAAATCAGACATTCTAGTAAAAAAAAGGATAATATTGTTGACATTTTAAAACATAAAAGATTAAATTGTTACTTAAAATTAAAATAAAGTACCAAATCGAGAAGAAAAAAAAAAGATAAAGAACTAAAACGTTAACTAAAATAAAGTTAAGTAACTATAAGTGGTATTTACCCAAATTAAAATTATATTGAAATATCATTTGAATAGCGGCTTATGTGGAATTTGTTGGATATTTGCCTATTTTTGATATTATTGACAAACATACATCATTAAATAAATCTAACATTGTAAATTGAGAAAAATTTCAGGATCAACAACTCAACCCTACAAACTTGAGACAATTGCTTGGAACTTAAGAAATCAACAAAAGCTTGAAGATTCACAGGCAAATCGATTAGTCAAATTGATTCTGTAACAGGGTTGAATGAAATTATGCAGTCTGGGAGTAAGCAATCGATTGGCACAATCGATTTGCACATTAAAGCCTGATATCAATCGATTAGGCAAATCGATTGGTACATCTATCAGAAAATAAATTGTGCAAGTCAGAGAGCTAGTTAGCCTCAAATTGATTGGGCAAATCGATTGGTTAAATTTCCAGGACTGAACTGATTGCTCACATCGATTAGACAAATCGATTGGTATATTTACTGAAATTAAAATGTGCAAGTCAGTAGCCTGTCTTGTATTTAAATTGATTTGGTAAATCGATTGAGCCAATCATATCAGTGTTGATATTTGTCTATATCGATTGGGATAATCGATTTCGAATGTCACAGAGCCAAACCAACAATGAGCAAATCGATTGGACAAATCGATTTACCCAAATTTACTTAAAAACAGAGTTGGTCTGGGACATACGCAATCGATTATCACAATCTACTAAATCATTTATGTTGAAATAAGTTTGGCACCAATCGACTGGGTAAATCGATTGAGTGAACCAAACAATAAAATGAGCTTCAGACTTAAATCCACAATTGATTAGACACATCGATTATGTTGTTTAAAATCAATTATGTATCTTGTCAAATCGATTGGACAAATCGATTTATGTAAGCCACTGTGTCTCTGGAACCAGTGAAATCGATTGACCAATTCGATTGGTACAAAAGTTTTTAGAAACAGTGATGTATTAAGGATTATGTATATAGTTGCATCGATTGGACACATCGATTGTTTTGATCTCGTTGTTGGAACAAAACACTACAAATCGATTGTGCACATCGATTCAAACATAAACATTCATCCAAGTCTGAAGAACTCAGGTAAACTAATCGATTGGGTAAATCGATTAATATGTGCAGTTTCAAGATTCAAGAAAAACAAGATTCGCGAAATCAATTGGACAAATCGATTAGCCTGCATTACAACTTTAAGAAATCGATTGGCCTAATCGATTGACACGTTGTTTTTCCTGAAACTATATAAACTGCATTTACGCATTTCTTCTCAATAATATAATGATAACAACCATACACATACAACAGAGATAACAACTAAAAATATTACAATCCTTTCTCAACTGATATTACTTTGAATATCTTTTTCAGCCTTAAACAAATTTACATTGGTGATCAACAAGGATTGAAAAAGACAACAATTGAGAAAGATAGCTTTGAGAAGAATGAAGATCAAGAACGTTGTATATTTGATCATTTGCAATTTCTGTAATTCAAATTCTGTAACCAAATTACTTTGAGAAAATCCAGTTACAACTGGTAGTGATCTTTTGTGATTGAGGGATCTCATCAAAAGGACACTTGACTGAAATCTTGGGAGAGTTTGTGGGAGATAAACTCTGGGATTCATGGAGAGAAGACTAGAATATAAAAGAATAGTTTAAGATTGATAGGCGAGGAGCTGGAACATCTGTAAATTGATTCTAAGACATTCTAGTGAAAAGGCTAAGATCGGGTTTGATCTTAGGACTGGATGTAGGCCGTCACAAAGCGGATGAACCAGTATAAATATCTGCGTACAGATTTCTTTCCCTTATCTCTTTTAGATTTCTGCAATTATTGTGTTCTTAATATTGATTGAATGCATGATTAAGATTCTGTGTTAGATAGCTTTGCATGACAAATTGTTTTGCCATTGCTGCATGAAAATCAATATCCTGAATACAAACTATTTTGATGCACTTCTCCATATAATCAATTTCTGATATTACTTGACATTCTTTAAAATTGATTATTAGGGACCTTCCGCAATCTTATGTTTTGTAAATTTACAATTTATAAAACTGCTGCGCATTTTGTTAGAATAGATATAATTCTTCCATATATTTCCATAAAACTGAGGCCTGATTACCATCAATTGGTATCAGAGCCTGCTTTTGTAAGAGTAACTCTCATCAAAAGAACATGGCCTCTGATTTCCTCGGAGAGGGTGCGTTGTTAGCAAGGCCTCCTGCCTTTAATGGTGCAGCATACATGTATTGGAAACAACGCGTGTTAATTTTTCTTGAAGATAGTGGTATTGACATTCTTGATGCTGTAGAGAATGGACCTTTTGTGCCAACCATAGCAGGTACTGGTGTTTCAGCAATCTTAAAGCCTAAAAGCGACTGGTCTGATGATGACAAAAAGAAAGTTGGGTACAACGCCAAAGCCAAGAACATTATAACTGCAGCCTTGAGTCATGATGAATTCTTCAGAGTCTCAAATTGCAAGACAGCAAAACAGATGTGGGATACACTTCAGCAGACACATGAAGGAACCACAGACGTAAAGAGAGCTCGGATAAACACTCTCATGCACGAGTATGAGTTGTTTAGCATGAAGAAAGAAGAAACAGTAAACGACATGCAGACTCCATTTACACACATAATCAACAACCTAAATGCATTAGGAAAAGAAATAGACAACGAACAACAAGTGAGCAAAGTCATGCGATGTCTAACTCGGGAATGGCAACCAATGATTACGGCCATTGCAGAATCAAAGGATACCGGGAGCATGGCTATAGCTACATTGTTTGGTAAATTGAGAGAACATGAAATGGAACTACATAGACTCAATGAAGCTGAACTAGTTGACAGAAAACGAAAAGGATTGTCGTTGAAAGCCCAAACACATCAGTCTAAATCTGAACATGGAAGTAGCTCAGATGAATCCAGCAGTGAGGATAATGAAGAACCTGAATTGGGGTTACTTGTCAAGAAATTTAAGAAATTTTTGAAAAAGAAAGACAACAAATTCAGAAAACAATCAAGCTCAAAGAACAATGACAGTAAGACAATCACATGTTATGAATGTGGAAAAACTGATCATATAAAGGTTGATTGTTCCAAGCTGCAGAACAAAAACAGAAATTCCAAAACTAAAGGCAAGGAACCAGCTCAAAAAAACAGAAAAGCCTACATGGCATGGAATGACAATGAAGAATCCTCCACATCTTCAGAAACTGAAGAAGCAAATCTGTGTCTCATGGCTAACACGGATTCTGAATCAGAAAGTGAGGTAAGTTCACAATATAATCCTTCCTTTGATGAACTGCAAGATGCGTTTAATGAACTACATGCTGAATATGTTAAATCTGTTAAGCAGTTAGTTAGCACAAAGAAAATGCTTGAACAACAGTGCATGTTGCATGATCAAATGAAAACTGATTATAGAAAAATTGAAGGCTTATGTGAACAATTAAAAATAGACTCACATGAAAAATCTGCCAAATGCATTGATCTTGAAAATTCTATTGCTGTATTGAAGTCTGATTTATTGCAATTCTCTAGTAACAAGGATAAACTGAATGACATCCTTAGCAACCAAAGAAATGTCAATATAAAATCTGGACTTGGTTTTAACAAAAATATGTATGTTAATAAGAACAGAACTAAGCATGGAATAGGATATGGTAATGTTAATCATCACCAGAAATGTGTTAAGTCTAGTCATATGCAAAATATCCTTGTCAAACCAAAATAATATGTATCCTCTGCTGTTACTTGTCATTTTTGTTGTAGAAAAGGACACTATGTTTACAATTGCAAATACAAAAGACTTGCTAATAGAGGATATAAACAGATTTGGAAGATTAAGACACAAGATGTTGAAACTCACCCCCCAGGACCCAATTTAAGTTGGGGACCTAAATTGAAATTCTAAATTTATTGCAGGTATGCTTGAGATCCACGAAACATCAATGGTATCTTGACAGTGGATGCTCAAAGCATATGACAGGGGACAAGTCAATGTTTATGTCCCTAAATCTGAAGGACGGTGGATTTGTAAAGTATGGCGATAATAACAAGGGCAAGATCTGCGGTGAAGGTAACATTGGCAGTGAATCGACTGCTATAATTAAAAACGTCTTATACGTAGAAGGGCTGAAACACAACCTTCTAAGTATCAGTCAGCTATGTGACAACGGTTTTCAAGTAATCTTTTCACCACTCTCTTGCACAATTGAAAACAAAACTGATAAAAGCATGAAATTGGTAGGTGATAGAGTTAACAATATCTATATGCTGGATTTAACTGCTGTACCTACTGATTCTGTTTGTTGCTTATTATCAAATGCTGATGAAACATGGTTATGGCATAAACGTATTGCACACATTCATATTGGTCATTTGAATAGACTTGTTAGCAAACAACTAGTCATAGGACTCCCTGACAAGAAGTTTACTAAGGATAGGTTATGTGCTGCTTGTGAACAAAGTAAACTTGTCAAAACCTCTTTTCCCCCAGTAGACTTGGTCAAAACCGATAGGGTTTTGCAGCTACTTCATATGGATTTCTTTGGTCCTTCTCAGGTGAGAAGTTTTGGTGGCAATTTGTATAGTTTTGTACTAATCGATGATTATTCTAGATTCACATGGACATTCTTTCTGACTCATAAAAGTGAAGTTTTTTCTGTTTTTAAAAAGTTTGCAAATTTGGTACAAAATGAAACAAGTCAGAAAATTATGTCTATCAAAAGCGATCATGGGAGGAGAATTCCAAAATGATGCTTTTGATACATATTGTGAACAGAATGGTATTCATCACATGTACTCGGTCCCTAGGACACCACAACAAAATGGTGTAGTTGAAAGGAAAAATAGGTCTTTGGAGGAATTAGCTAGGACCATGCTTAAGGACTCCAAGGTACCTAAATTTTTCTGGGCTGATGCAGTTAGTACTGCCACACATGTTGTCAATAGGGTCTTGATTAGACCAATCCTTAGGAAAACTCCATACGAGTTATATAAGGGTAGAAAGCCAAATATTTCTTACTTTAGAGTTTTTGGGTGTAAGTGCTTTGTTTTGAACAATGGTAAGGAACACCTGGGTAAGTTTGATCCTAAGGTAGATGAGGGTATCTTTCTAGGTTATTCCCAAACTAGCAAAGCCTACAGAATCTACAACAAAAGAACAAAGACTATAGAAGAGTCAGTTCATGTAAAGTTTGATGAATTTTTTAAAGAAAACATGAACAAAACTCCTTCTATAGTTGATGCATCTTTAGATGATAATGTAGAATCTGAACCATTAGAACCAGAAGTAGTTGCAACCCAATCCAATAGTGACTGTGTTGAACCTGTTGCAGTAGATGAGTTACCTAAGGAGTGGAAGTTCAATAGAAACCATCCCATAGATAACATCATAGGGGACATCTCTAGAGGAGTGGCAACCAGAAGAAACCTTAGTCATTTTTGTAACCTTACAGCCTTTGTATCTCAGATTGAACCTAAGAACATTAAGGAAGCCTTACTAGATAGTGAGTGGATACTTGCTATGCAAGAGGAGTTGAACCAATTTGAGAGAAACCAAGTGTGGATTCTAGTACCTAAACTAGAAGATAAACACATCATAGGAACAAGATGGTTGTTTAGAAACAAACTGGATGAGAATGGTGTGATCACTAGAAACAAAGCTAGGTTAGTGGCCAAGGGTTACAATCAGGAAGAAGGGATAGATTTTGATGAAACCTATGCCCCTGTAGCTAGGTTAGAAGCCATTAGAATCCTGCTGGCTTTTGCGTGTATCATGGACTTCAAACTTTATCAAATGGATGTGAAAAGCGCCTTTCTCAATGGTGACATCCAAGAAGAAGTGTTTGTTAGCCAAACACCTGGTTTTGAAAATCCTGATTTTCCTAATCATGTGTACAAGCTAACAAAGGCTCTCTATGGATTGAAACAAGCTCCTAGAGCTTGGTATGAGAAACTTAGCACTTTCCTCATTCAACAAAACTTTGTAAGAGGCAATGTTGATAAAACTCTTTTTATAAAAACTAATGAAAATGATATATTGCTGGTCCAAATTTATGTTGATGACATAATATTTGGATCAACCAATAACAAGCTTTGCAAAGACTTTGAAAATTTAATGAAAGGTAAATTTGAAATGTCTATGATGGGAGAACTCTCCTATTTTCTGGGATTTCAAATTAATCAAAGCAAGCTTGGAATCTTCATTAGCCAAACAAAATATTGCAATGATTTAATAAAGAAGTTTTGTTTTGATAAATACAAATCCATTGATACACCTATGAGTTCAGCTAGTAACCTAGATAGGGATGAGATGGGAAAACCAGTAGATATTTCCAAGGATAGGAGCATGATAGGATCTTTACTGTACCTTACTGCAAGCAGGCTTGACATTATGTTCAGTGTTTGCTTGTGTGCCAGGTTTCAGTCAAATCCTAAGGAATCTTATCTTAGCGCAGTTAAGAGGTTTTTTCGGTATCTTATATGAACTAGGAATCTCAGCTTATGGTACCCCAGAGGATCTACATGTTCATTGGTTGGTTTTTCAGACTCAGATTTTGCTGGATGTAAGTTGGATAGGAAGAGTACTTCAGGCACTTGTCACCTACTTGGAAACTCTCTTGTATCATGGTTTAGCAAGAAGCAAACGAGTATTGCACTTTCTACTGCCGAAGCGGAATACATAGCAGCCGAGAGCTGTTGTGCTCAGATTCTTTGGATGAAACAACACTTATTGGACTTTGGTGTGGACTTAGGAACCGTGCCTATCATGTGTGATAACACAAGTGCTATATGTATCACTAAGAATCCAGTAATGCACTCCAGAACCAAGCATATTGAAATTCGGCATCACTTTATTCGAGATCAGTTTCAAAGTGGGAATATTAAGCTGGAATATGTCAACACAACTGAGCAGTTAGCAGACATATTCACCAAAGCCTTGCCAAAGGAAAGCTTCCATTACATCAGGATGAAACTGGGCATAATAGATCCAAGTGAGATCTGAATTATGTGCCAAATCGATTAGGCAAATCGATTTGACCCATAATATATCTATTTGTCTCAGTTTGAACACTCGAAATCAATTAGGGAAATCAATTTAGCCTATTATGTATGAGAATTCAAGTGAAAGGAATCGATTTGGATAATCGATGCTGATACAAGTTACATTCTGGACTGATATGACAGAGAAATGAATAATCTCGAAATCGATTTGGGAAATCGATTTACAATGTACCAATCGATTTGGGGAATCGACTGTTACATCTGATGTGAGATTTTCAATTGACAATCGATTTGGGAAATCGATGCTGATATGGATTGTTTTTCTGAACTATTACTTGGTGTTACTGGACTGGCTCGAAATCGATTTGGGAAATCGATTGAGTAACTACTAATCGATTAGGGCAATCAATTAGCAATATTACCGTTGGAATATTTACTAGCTGTTACAGTACTTATTACCTTAACCTTTTTCACTTCCCGAGCAACGGTACGATAAATCGATTGACCCAATCGATTTGCACTTCAGAAAGTATATAAACAACACTGTTCAATCGATTTCATTCACAGTTAACCCACACTAAATCGATTTTGCCTCAGAAATTCATATTTTCACTTTGTGTTTCAAGCACTGTTCATCACTTTCCTCAATCCTAATCCTTACCATCTCACATACACTAAAATGGCAAGAGTGAAGCAAACTCAACCAAGAAATCCATCTCCATCTTCATCATCATCAAGTGGTAGAACTCCATCACCTCCTCTTACCTTGACAAAAAGAGTACCAATCCCTACTCATAAGATTCTAGCTAAAGAAAAAGGAAAGGGTATTGCTACTGATCAAGGAAAGAACAACAAGCGAAAAGAGCCGCCTACGGAAAAACTTCTTGCTGATGCAATGAAGGAAATTGCTAGTAAGAAGAAGAAGAAGAAGAAAAGCACTTCCTCTTCTCCACCTAAGAAGGCTCCTGCAAAAACTAAGCCTGTAGAAGCGTCTGATCTGCCTCCTGCATTTCTCAAACGGAAGATACACGAAGCACGCTACATGGACTTCGCCTATTTCGACGAAGACAGATTCACCTTCCAAGATCATCTACGGTTTCACGGTTTAGAAGCCTTCCTCTCATGCTCACTGGATTCATATCCTAACTTGGTTAGGGCCTTCTACTCATCCTTCAAAATGAGTGAAGTGGGATTCAAAGCTACAGTCAAAGGAAAGAAGATTTCCATGACTTTTGAGGAGTTCTCGAGCCTTTCGGGACTGCCTTATCATGGAAACTCTGTGGATGGATGCTCCGAAGCCGACGCTGCTGATGAAGGCTGGGAAGCATCTCTGGATCGTCATACAGCAGTGCAGGACCTGATGGTTGAGGGTTTTTCCAAGTCAGTGGCACTTCCTATTGGCCAAATAAAGGTTCAGCAAAGAATGCTGATGTACGCTCTGACCCGGATGCTTGTTCCCAGATCCGAAAACCATGCGGTCGTCCAACGCTTGGACATCGTGCTACTGTGGGGATTGTGCAAAGAGCTCAAGATGAGCTGGGCTTGGATAGTCCTCAGACATATGTTAGAAGCTGCACAAGGGAAGCTGGTACTTCCTTACCCCCAGCTAATCACAAAAATCCTGGAGCACTTCAAGATCTCTTTTAAAGGTGAAGAGTCGACCAAGACTATTCTGTCTTTTGGAGAATCCATTGTGAATCAGATGCAACTGCGCAAGGTCAATGGACTTTGGATGCGTCCTCAAGCTAGTGCTGAACAAACCCAGCAAAGTGCTGGACCACCAGCTGCTGAGTCTGTTCCAGCAAGCTCTGACGTAATTACCAAACTGCTCGGGTTAATGGAAGCGCAGGCTGCTCACAACACCAGAATGGAGAATGCTCTGTAGAAGCTTCAGGTTGATCTGACTTTGATTGCATAGGATGTGGCAGCAATCCAGGAACATCTAGGCATTAAGTTGTCTTTCAGTGATGTTGCTGAGATTGGAAGACAGGCAACAGAAGAACAAACTCCAACACACGCCAAGGTTGCTGCAACTCATGTTGAGGAGACACCTGCTGAGGGTAATACAGCGGTCTCAGCCTCTTCCCCAAATGATAATGAGGACCAGCCTACCTTAGATGTTTAGGATTTTAGATTCTTGTGGTCTTTTTTTTGTATCTTTGTTCTTTCTTTGTAATTTGCCTGAATGAATGAATATTTTACACATAACTTTTTGATTTTAAAGTGTGTTGCATTTCATTAACAATATGTGCCATAATCCTGTTTACTTTTGTATTTGTTTTACATTTTTGTTTTTCAAACTGCTCATGTTGCTAATGTTTTACTTTTTCAGTCTTAGCTAGCAATTCCAGGGGAGCACAGTTCTGAGTTTTTTTTGTTACTCCTTTTTGACTCAAATGACAAAGGGGGAGAACAATTTAAAACTTGTATCTGTATTTTGAACTAACCCTTATATTATTTGCTGATACTTGTTAATGCTGTAATACTTGTCAAGACTTGTTAAGTCTTACAATGATAATATAATCACCCTAACTAATCACTTTGCAATCACTTTGATCTATCATGGGCACTCAGATTTAGGGGGAGCTTAACTAGACTGTTGTAATTAAAATTGTTTATTATGTTTCCTTGAAATATTTCTCAAGTTAAAATTGCATGTTTGTCACTTAAATAAAAAAGGGGGAGATTGTTGGATATTTGCCTATTTTTGATATTATTGACAAACATACATCATTAAATAAATCTAACATTGTAAAATGAGAAAAATTTCAGGATCAACAACTCAATCCTACAAACTTGAGACAATTGTTTGGAACTTAAGAAATCAACAAAAGCTTGAAGACTCACAGGCAAATCGATTGGTCAAATCGATTATGTAACAGGGTTGAATGAAATTATGCAGTCTGGGAGTAAGCAATCGTTTTGCACATTAAAGCCTAATATCAATCGATTGGTACATCTATCAGAAAATAAATTGTGCAAGTCAGAGAGCTAGTTAGCCTCAAATTGATTGGGCAAATCGATTGGTTAAATTTCCAGGACTGAACTAATTGCTCACATCGATTAGACAAATCGATTGGTATATTTACTGAAATTAAAATGTGCAAGTCAGTAGCCTGTCTTGTATTTAAATCGATTTGGTAAATCGATTGAGCCAATCATATCAGTGTTGATATTTGTCTATATCGATTGGGATAATCGATTTCGAAGGTCACAGAGCCAAACCAACAATGAGCAAATCGATTGGACAAATCGATTTACCCAAATTTACTTAAAAACAGAGTTGGTCTGGGACATACGCAATCGATTATCACAATCTACTAAATCATTTATGTTGAAATAAGTTTGGCACCAATCGACTGGGTAAATCGATTGAGTGAACCAAACAATAAAATGAGCTTCAGACTTAAATCCACAATTGATTAGACACATCGATTATGTTGTTTAAAATCAATTTTGTATCTTGTCAAATCGATTGGACAAATCGATTTATGTAAGCCACTGTGTCTCTGGAACCAGTGAAATCGAATGACCAATTCGATTGGTACAAAAGTTTTTAGAAATAGTGATGTATTAAGGATTATGTATATAGTTGCATCGATTGGACACATTGATTGTTTTGATCTCGTTGTTGGAACAAAACATTACAAATCGATTGTGCACATCGATTCAAAGATAAACATTCATCCAAGTCTGAAGAACTCAGGTAAACTAATCGATTGGGTAAATCGATTAATATGTGCAGTTTCAAGATTCAAGAAAAACAAGATTCGCGAAATCGATTGGACAAATCGATTAGCTTGCTTTACAACTTTAAGAAATCGATTGGCCTAATCGATTGACACGTTGTTTTTCCTGAAACTATATAAACTGCATTTACGCATTTCTTATCAATAATATAATGATAACAACCATACACATACAACAGAGATAACAACTGAAAATATTACAATCCTTTCTCAACTGATATTACTTTGAATATCTTTTTCAGCCTTAAACAAATTTACATTGGTGATCAACAAGGATTGAAAAAGACAACAATTGAGAAAGATAGCTTTGAGAAGAATGAAGATCAAGAACGTTGTATATTTGATCATTTGCAATTTCTGTAATTCAAATTCTGTAACCAAATTACTTTGAGAAAATCCAGTTACAACTGGTAGTGATCTTTTGTGATTGAGGGATCTCATTAAAAGGACACTTGACTGAAATCTTGGGAGAGTTTGTGGGAGATAAACTCTGGGATTCAGGGAGAGAAGACTAGAATATAAAAGAATAGTTTAAGATTGATAGGCGAGGAGCTGGAACATCTGTAAACTGATTCTAAGACATTCTAGTGAAAAGGCTAAGATCGGGTTTGATCTTAGGACTGGATGTAGGCCGTCACAAAGCGGCTGAACCAGTATAAATATCTGTGTACACATTTCTTTCCCTTATCTCTTTTAGATTTCTGCAATTATTGTGTTATTAATATTGATTGAATGCATGATTAAGATTCTGTGTTAGATAGCTTTGCATGACAAATTGTTTTGACATTGCTGCATGAAAATCAATATCCTGAATACAAACTGTTTTGATGCACTTCTCCATATAATCAATTTCTGATATTACTTGACATTCTTTAAAATTGATTATTAGGGACCTTCCGCAATCTTATGTTTTGTAAATTTACAATTTATAAAACTGCTGCGCATTTTGTTAGAATAGATATAATTCTTGCATATATTTCCATAAAACTGAGGCCTGATTACCATCAGAATTCCACTTCTATAACATCTGAACACACAAAATGCATACATATCTATGTACAGGCCTATAACCATGCAATGAGATATTGAATGTTTTGCAGTTTTTAGTGTTTAATAATTTATATCTATCATGAAATCTATTTACTTGGTTATTTTTGTTCTGTGTTATGTGTTCTAGGCTAGCATATGTAGTATATGGTACTGGTATGTTCACTTATAAGCATAAAAAAATGGATAGGAATGTGAAAGCAGAATATGCATTTTAATTGTAATAGTTCGTAAATACTTGGTTTCACGTATACCTCACAACCCTCAGTTTACATTTATTTAGTTCTTAAAGAATGGTTTTCTTGTACTCTTGTTGACAAGAGAGTTGATTTTAGTGAAATTTGAGTTTTTATGTATTGAGATGATGTATCTATTTTTTACAATCTTTAAAGATTGTAGAATATTGTAGTTTAAGTAAGCATCATTTGCAATCTCATTTTCCAGTTCACACTTCTAGTTTGTGCATAAGCAATTAATTATTGGTAAATTAACATTTACGAATAGTATCTATTATATATATTTAAAAGAGATTCTCGAATGTCACCTCATTATATTTTGCCACCTCATTATATTTCAACTACATCAGCCAAAAAGCTCATGTGTACCTATTGAGAAGTGTGTCCTCCTCCTTCAACAACTTCTTTAATCTCTTTAATTCCTATTTTTCCTCTTTCTTCCACAATTTCTTTAATACCTCCAAAATCTATTTGATAATATTATTTTATAATAAATTTATAAATTATAAAAATATTTTAAAATTTTTTATAATATATTTAAAAATTATAAATTATTTTACAATTTGATAATAATTTATATTATTATCAAATTATTTAATAAGTTATTTTATAATAAATTTATAAATTATTTTATAATATTATTAGTCATTTACCAATTGTAATAATTTATATTATTAATCATTAAATTCAATAAAAAAAAAAAAAACGACTAATCACTCCTAAATATCGACATAAATGCTCTTTATCTAATTCTCTTATCATGGACACTTATATTATTTTACTTATGGTGAGTAATGATTTTATACGTTACAAATTCAATTACTCATTA
>JBBPBS010001171.1:4287542-4315623 GCA_037974835.1 Cicer judaicum | reverse complement strand
ATTTTATAAAATAAAAATATATTTTTTATTTGACAGAAAATACATTTATTAAAAATAATCATAAAATACGAATATATGAAAAATTATTAAAAAAAAGTTATTTCCAATTATTAAAATATACAAATTTATTTAAAATTATAATATATATATATATATATATATATATTAAATCATAATAAACTTACAATATCAACCAAAATAAACGTATTTTACTTGTAGTTTATCTGCTCTTCAAATTACTTACGTTATTTTCATTATTCTTAAATAGTTATCTACACAAATTTTCATAATTTTTGTCTTTCTGAAATACAATAATTTATAATATTTTTATTAAATATTTTTTTTTCGCAACTGTTTATAAAGTGTTGTCGTACCTTAATTAATAAAAATACTAGAAAGATTGTAACTTCGCAACAACATAAAACTGTTTTCATTGTAAATTTGAAAAATTGTTCTTTAAGAGGTGGCGACAAATACGGTTTTTACAAAGTATTGTTGTTTCAAAAGAAAATCGTTGCGTAAGGTAAATGTAATGCTTGGATCCCTATGAACAGAAAATCGTTCTTGTAGATTACGATATCAATTTTTAACGTGAAACAATAGTTTTTATTCGTTGCAGTAGGACAAAAACGCAGTAATGTTACTAAATAAATGTGGTATTATTAATATTGATCATAGAGTTACAAATAAAGCTTGTCTACTATTAAAATTAGAGTGAAACATAAGTATATAAATGACTTGATAAAAATAGAGTTTATATAACAAATTGACACTGAGATAACAATAGAAGGATTTGTGATACTCTTTTAATATATTATAAATAGATAAATATAAGAATTAAATTTTATTTAGAATTAGAATGGATAGCAATTTTATACGGTCTATTTTCATGATAGTACTTTGTAATCATTTTATATATATTGTTTAAATATGTTAATGCTCATTAACTTAATTTAATTAAAGCTACAGTAAATTGTAAAAAAAGTTAAAAAATAAACCTCCAATAAATGAAACTTAATTGAACCTCCGTGAAGGGTGGCCATAAAATAATGTGTAAAGTGGATTTACTGGTATAAATTAAAAGCCTATAAATTAATATTAGACCAGACCAAATGCCCATGTATGATGTCCAATTTTCGTTTATTAGAACGAGTTAAGAGCTAATATGGATTCCCATAGTTAATTCAAATCTTGGCTTCAAATTTCCTCACACTTATTAAAATAATAACTGGATTTGTGCAAGATAATAGTTTAAAACCATGATTTAGGTTAAATATAGCTTTTAATTATGTTTAGTGTCACTTAATTTTTGTTATAGGTTATGTTTGATAAGACCAAATCGTTGGCTTACAGATTCCAAGTGTGTATAAATAAAACAGACCTGTTAAGTAACAATTTTATTTTAAGAACTTATAATTTATTATTATTTTATTTTTTGAGTGACTACTTGGATAGTGTTTGATTTTCACTAGTAGAATTTAGTCTTTTTAAGTCGGAAAGGAAGGAAATAGAAAGGAAGGAAAACACAAAACATTTTCCTCCTTCTCGCGATTCTTCTTCTTCTTTTTCTCTTTGTTCCCTTAAAACCAAAACCCACAAATAGAAACTTTCACTTTTCTTCTAGATCTAAGCTTCGTTTCAAGAAGTGATAGAAGGGAAAGTTATTCACCTCCACGCTACGGTGATAGTAAACAAACTTTGGAAGCGGCGTCGTGAACGGAGTTTTACCGGAATTAATTACGGTATCATAATCGTGTATTAGAGCTATCATTAAGGTAAGGGCTCCTTCCAAAATTTTAGTTGGCATTTAGGAACTTATTTGTGGTTGTGTGGAAAATAAATTTGTTGGGTTTGAAGTGTAGATTTGGGGAAAATGAATTTAATGCTTTTATCGGTGAAAGTTTGGAGTTGGATTTTTGGTTAAATTGATGAGTGTTTTCATGGAAAAGGAATTTGATTCATCTTTGTGTGTTGTTGAGGAAAAGAAATTTTATGTGTTTGAGTTGCGGTTTGTGAAAATTAGTTTGACATGTGTTATGTTTGAGTTTTGTGGAAATTAGTGGTTATTGATGATTGAACTTGGTGTGGATTTTGTGGTTTTGGAATTGATCGAATTTAATGTAAATTGTGGATTAAATTTGAAGTGTGTGGTGGAAAATGAATGTTTGAGTATGCTCTATGTGGAATTTGAAAATCGTTAGAGTTAAATGAGTATTAAAAATGGGGAATCTTTTAATATCTACATTTACTTAATGATTGTCATAAAAATCATTTGAGTTAAATGCGTATTAAAAATGGGGAATCTTTTAATATCTGCATTTACTTAATGATTGTCGTGGATAGAGTCAGAGTATGCTCATGCATTTCATTGTACATGGCGACCGGATGGGCCATGGTGATAGTGGTGACCGAATGGGCCACGAGATGATAGCATATGATTTGTTGGTTCATCTTATCCTTGCGGGGATTGTCGCATCATGTAAGATCTGCGATAGACTACACATTTTTGTTAAATCACGCTGACCCGTGATAGGTGGCACCTCAGTAAATAGTACTTTGATGTGTGATACGCGGTACATTTATGATTTACGTTTTTAGTAAATCTTGCTGACCCGTGATAGGTAACACCTCAGTAATTTAGTACTTCGGCCTGTGATAGGCAGTTCAATTATGATTTACGACCCTTCGAGTAGGGTTTTGGTTCGGAATTCCGAATCCATGCATTTTGGCATATATGCATTGCATTAGGGTGCTTGGCACGCGAGTCACATTTGATTCAAGATTATGATTGAGTGTTTGAACTCAAGTGGTTGTGCCATAATTGCTAAGTGTGAATATTTTGGATTTATGTGTAGGTTTGATTGATTGCAAAACCTTTTCGAAACTCAAGTTGTCATTGTGATTGTGCTATAATTTCCATGTGTGATTGTTTGGAGTTGTGTGTAAGTGTTGATCTGTGAGAGATTGCACTCTAGAACATGCTGATCTATGAGCGATTGCACTATAGAAAATAGTGTAAGGCCTGTGATAGGCGACACTTTAGTAAATCGTGCGGGTTTGTGTTGGGTGGCACCTTGATAATTAGTATAAGGCATGTGATAGGCGATACAATTATGATTTACGCCCTTTCGAGGAGGGTTTTGATTGGAATTCCGAGTTCATGCATTTTGGCATATACGCATTCCATTAGGGTGTTTGGCACGCGAGTCATGCTTGATTTAAGATTATGATTGAGTGTTTGAATTCAAGTTGTCATGGTGATTGTGCTACAATTTCCAAGTGTGAATGTTTGGATTTGCGTGTAAGTGTTGATTGATTTCAAAACCCTTTTAAAAGCTGAATTTTGCTTTTTTTTTTTTTTTTGCTGTTTTCTGATGTGTATTTGAATACATAAGGTTGTATTCGAATATAGACATCCTGTTTTAGCTTTTGACTTATGTGTAGTAGAATACAGAAGGTTGTATTTGAATACAGACATGCTGTTTTTGCTACTAACTTATGAAACAGCCTTGTATTTGAATACATAGATGCTGCATTTGTATACAATAGTGAAATTTTATTTAAAACTCAATTTTCAACTTTGATTATGCATGTTTAACATATGGAAATCCTTTTAAGGTGCATGCTAAGTTGAAAGGTTATTTTGTGCATTTAAAACTTAAATGTTATGTGTTAATTGTTAATTTTTGTTGGTGACCTTTACAACTACTGTGGAAATTTGGGCTTTGCCCTTAGATGAGAACCAGGATCTTCCCACCGGTTAGTACCCTGTGGATAGGAATGTAGTTGGACACACCTGACTGCAACTATGTCAGGAGGATCTTGCGGGGCGCGTGAAGATCATCTGGGATGTATAGTTTTTTGCAGAATGATCAGATTAAGTTGACATATAGGGACTATATGTCTTTCTTTTTGGGTTGTGTTTGTATAATTTGAAAGATTGTACCTATACCAATATTGTTAGCTTGACATTTCATTTTGATGGGTTCGATGTACCACTTTTTGATGTGATGTGGGGAGTTAAAATTCTTGGGGCAGTGCTTTTGTATAGGTTTCTGCCGAGAATACCCCAAGGGTATGAGCTATGTCTGATAGGCCTCATAGCCCCGATGTATTTTGATGTTTGAATACTTTGGATTTTGATTTCAAATATTATTCCGCTACTTGTAAATATATGTTGACTTTGTCGTTATGACACCCTAAACCCAAATTAAAATATAAAGTAAAATGTGTTACTTTTGAAAGAGATTCTCAGCGGTTCCAAAATAAATTATACGAAATTTATTTTAAGCTATAAGGTTCAAGAATGCCACACTCACACTTACACAAAATGCTTGCATAAAAATTTTCAATAAAATTTCGTTTTATATCGAATATAGTTGAGGTTTATTAAATACAAGTTTTGACATAAAACACGTCCTAAACTTAGAGACAAATAAAAAATCTAAATTAGTTCATAACTCAATAAAATGCGACAAATTACTCCCACCCAGTATCACCTATCAGAGCGTGGATCACCAACCGATAACCTGAAATGACTGCGCTCTCGCAAGCGCCAAACACAAGCAACGAGGGGTGAGCTTCGAAAACATGTAATAGTATAAAATAATTGAGAAGGACACATAAAATATATTAAACACCGTATCGTATCAAATCACAATCAATAAGAATAATCAAGGTAAAACATTGATACAATCCACAACATCAAGTACGTAAACACACAAATCAAGTAATGTTATGCATGCTCTTATACTCTAGACTCCTTCTCTTTCTTTGGTACCATTCTAACTCTAAAGTACTTGGTTAGGAGGCTTGATACTATGCCACCACGCAAGTGGACGGATAATTCAAATTGGCCATGTTCTCATAGATCCCCTTAACTCAACCCGAGAGGCATATACGCGACAGTCGAGGTAAAGGTGTGTGCATGGTAGCTCCCGACATTTGGAGTGCTACCTCTAAGTCACTTAGGAATTCCCCACCCGAATACCTCCAAGGTCTAACAATCTTGCCCTAAGGCTCAACAGCAGACCGCCACGATCAGGCTCATTCAGTTGTACTTCCCCATAATCATTAGGCTTGTCACGCCCTACCTATATGATGACCAAATAATCTCCACTTTAAAAATTATCAACAACTACTTTCTCCCCTAGTTGGCCTAGGTTACTTACTCCATTAAGAGAACCATCATTGGCACGGGTCGAATTCGTCACTATTCAATTAAACACAATATGCATTTCATGATATTCATCAAGGTGGTAATATCACACGCCAAGGAGTACACGTCGTCATTGCATATTTACATAGTCATATATTACATTCAGAATTTACCATCATAATACGTCATTTCAAACAATAAAGGGTCTTCACTCACATATAATAATAAAACTAGATCATTCACACACACCACATCAATTGCAAGGAAAATAATACAATTCATCGCATTTTATATCATATATCAATATCAAAGATAGATATAAACAAAGCATATAATGCATCAAATAAGCAATTCTACAATAATTCAGCTATCACACGATCTTCAAAAATCAAATCAAACAACATCCTATAAAAGTTTCTAATTCATATTTTAATCTCACAAAATTCAAGTTTGCTCATTAGTCCATTATTACTCAAAGGGCTTCTGCCATACGTAGCGAGCCCCGAATGAATTGTGGGAAATACGGTATTCCCGTTCATCTCACTTAACTTATACTCATGCATTCGAACTCACTCTCACCCCATACCTGCTTTGACGATTTCATTTGTTTATACGTTTCAACAACACAATAGCATTAGCAATCCGGAGTTATAATTATTTGATGAAGATTCCATAGAATTATTGGAATGCATACGAACGACTCGAAACATCGGTTACAGATAACAACAACGATGCTGGAATTCAAAAATTAAAGCAATTCAAAGTCATACTTTAATTAACATGAATAATTGACACAAAATAAATGTTGAATGCAAGGTTCGCTGAAAAACACTTACCGTAACACTGATGACAATGAGTTTTTACGAACTTTGACGAAATTGAAAAACGAATGTTATAGGACAAAACTCTCGATGTGTAGATCACCAATTTGGTCTATGTTATTTAAGACCAACACCATGGTGGCCGGAGAGAGGACTTGCAGGCAGCGGTTTCTACCGACACTTATTTTTAAAATGCATTCCTTTATTGTTTTGAGTATTGGAAACAAAAGAGGGTGTCGAGAAGAGTTCAGATATGGTTTTTACTTTCACTTTTACGGAATATGGTGGCTGAGAAATTTTTCTAAGAGTGATCATGGAAATTTCAAAGTAAAATGGGGACTAGGTGCTCTGTCTGTTATGGGTATGGCACGTACAGTGTAGCAATTACTAGACTGGGCGCCTAAAAGGAAGCCATGTTTAGTTAGTGGGGGAAATAATATGGAAGAAATGAGAATGTTGATTTGGTGCGGCGCATTCTTGCTGGTGGAAGGGATTCTTAGGTTTAGATTATTAGGCAGAGGAAACCAAAATAAAATAAAATAAATTAAAACACATTTGAATAATTAGTTACAAGGCAATATTTCTACTTTAATAATAATAATAATACTAATTAAATAAGATATGGTTCATGGAGTTTAACAACGAAATCATATATACCAAATAAAAAAATAAAGTAACTAAATATTTGAAATATATATATATATATATATATATATATAAATTATATAAATCAATAAATTAAATTTAATATAATAGTTATCATATAGAAATTTTTGAGTGTTACAGTCGTTATGTTACAACTTAAATATTTATCCAAAAGTATTTCCTTTTTTTTTCTTCGTGTTTATAAAATTTTTTTGAAAAAGAAAAATACACTCGCGCTGTTAAAAATCGGGGCGTTACACATTGTCATTTTCTTCAATTAATTTGAAAATAAAATCCACACAATATTTTCGATGTTCTTTAATTTGATCAGGATGAAATGATCTTGAGTCATCAAATATCTAAACAAAAAGATAAACACGATCAGTATTGATTGAATCCTAATTTTTTATCATACGAACATTAAAAAATAAATCAATAACAACTTTTAATTTTTTATCATACAAATATAAAAAAAAACACAATCAATAACAACATGTAATAAATTATTTGCATCCATGAATCAACTTTGTTACAATGTTCAACATATGTAACATGACATAGTAGTCACATGACATTTGTATTGTTTAACAAATGATCATTTCATATCCGTTTTGTATAAGTATGCCAAATCTCAAAACAAATAAGATAATTTCTTATTTCTTCAAAATGTAATCGGTTTCAAACTATTTTTTTTTAAATAACTGTATATATTAAGGTAAAATAAAAACTAAAATAATTTTATTTTTTTTTACTTTTTTATTTATTGTTCTACAATATCATATTCATTTTAACTAATAGTAATCTAATAACAATGTACTTTTTTGTTTTCTTCCTTATTTTTATTATTTTAATTAATGTTTTGCTCTCTATCATCTATAATGGAACAGGTAGAATATGCAATTTAACTCTGCTAATACAACCGACAAACTTACATACCATCCAAAAGAATGATAAAGAGTCCTCTAAACAAAAAGAATTTGTCATTTTTTATTTTTCTTTCCCGTGATACATGTAAGATCCTTAATTTTAAATCCTAAATTATACAATTTTAGGGTATTTTATGTTGAACTTCTGAGGCATTTAACCAATTTTATATTATTTTGTGGATTTAGTACCGAAATCATATTTGATTATAGTTATTAATATGTTTAATATATATATATATATATATATATATATATTTATATGCTTTGAGATTCGATTTAAAATTATTTGTCGATGAATAATTTAATTATATTACGAAAAACTTTATCTATCAATTGAGCTGCGACGAGAGTAGATAATTTTATCCAAACAATTCCTCTGCCTTGTGAACTTCTTCCTTTCCTTCTCTGCCTCACGGATTCATCTCCCTCGTCCTTCTTCATTTTCTCTCTTGCTTTGTTTTGCTTTAAGAAAAGAAACCCAAGGCTCGGTGGGTGAGAAAGAAAAAAGCTCCTAGCTTTCTTGTTCTTCCTTGATTCGAAAACAAGGAAAACTGGGTTAGGGCTTTACAAAATCGTCAAACACAAACCTCCACTTTTCTTCGACATTTCATATTCGTTTTGAGAAGTGATAGAAGGGAAAATTGCTCACCTCCATGCTACGATGCTAGTGAGCCAACTTTGGAAGCAACGACGCGAGTAGAAATTTTACCAGAATTAATTGTGGTGCCGTAATCGGCTGTTAAAGCCATAGTAAATTATGTTTGCCTGTGAAAGACCTAACTGGTGTTTGTCCATGAGAGACTACACCCTAGTAAATTGTGTTGTCCGTGAGAGACTGCACTGGTGTTTGTCTGTGAGAGACTACAACCTAGTAAATTGTGTTTGTCTGTGAGAGATTGCACTAGTGTTTGTCCGTGAGATACTACACACTAGTAAATTGTATTTGTCCGTCAGAGACTGCTCTCGTGTTTGTTCGTGAGGAACTGTACGCTTAGGATTTACGCCTCTCGCTGAGGGTTTTTGTTTGGAATTGAGGTGTAAGACCCGTGATAGGCTACACTTTAATAAATCGTGTGGATGTGTGATAGGTGGCACCTTTGTAATTAGTACTAGTCCTGGTAACTAGTTTTTATTTGAATTTGATATTCATGCATTTTGGCATATACGTCTTGCATTAGGGTGCTTAGCACGCGAGTCATATTTGATATAATGTGATGATTGTATATGTATGCTCCGTTGTTGTTGTGATTGTGCCCTAATTGGTTAGTGTGATTGTTTCGATTTGTGTGTAAGTGTTGATTGATTGCGAAACCATTTAAAAACTGAATTCCGCATTTTTTTGCTATCGTATTCGAATACAAGTAGGTTGTAGTCGAATACAATTGTTTTGGTTTTGCTACTGACTTAGCATTTGTATTCGGCTGCAAGGATGCTGTAGTCAAATACAATTTTGGTGATTTTTCACTATTTTTGAACCTGTATTCAAATACAAGGATGTTGTATTCAAATACAATTGTGCTGATTTTCCTACTGACTTCTGAAACAGCACTCACTATATTTGAATACAAGGAGGTTGTATTCGAATACAACAGTGCATTTTTGTTAAAATTTCATTTTTCAACTTTCATTATGCATGTTTGGCATATGAAAACCCTTTCAAAGAGTATACTAACTTGAAAGGTTATTTTGTGCATTTAAAATTTAAATGTTATGTGAAATTTATTAATTTCGGTTGGTGACCATTACAATTATTATGGAAATCTGGGTTTTTCCCTCACATGAGAACCATTATCATCCTACTAGTTAGTACCCTAGAGATGGGAAGGTAGTTAGGCATAGCTAACCGATGTTGTGTCAGAAGGATCTTGCGGAGCGCGTGGAGATCACCTGGGCTTTATAGTTTTTTTTTTGTAGCATGATCAGATTAGAGGGTTGTGTAGGGTTGAGTTGTCTTTCTTTTGTGGATGTATTTATTTCAATTTGGAAGACTGTACCTATACCTCATATTGTCAACTTGACTTTTATTTTGATGGTTCATTGTACCACTTTTTGATGCGACGTGGGCAAGTTTAAATTCTTGGGGCAATACTTTTGTATAGGTGTCTGCCGAGAATACCCCAAGGGTATGAACTATGTCTGATAGGTTTCAAAATCCCGGTGTATTTTGCTATTTAAATACTTTGGGTTTGTATTTCAAAAACTATTTTTGCTGCTTGTAAATATTTGTTGACTTTTGTTGTTATGTTACGACTAAATATTTTATCCAAAAGTATTTCCTTCTTTCTTATTTCTGAAATTCAATTATTATGTTAAATAAAAAAAATTGGCTGTTACAATTGGGGTATTAGAGCTTTGGTTTGGATTTCTTTGGGGCCGTGGAGTTTTGGTTATATATTATAGGTCAACTTGTAGGTTGGGAGTCGTTATTTGATCATGTGTCGCGGTAATTTGTCTGAGTTGTCGGGTTTGATGTAGTTTCATTGTGTTGGTTTTAGTTGGAAGTTAGTTTTGGAATTTTTTCGAAGTGGTGCTGAGACATGTTCTTGATGTTGGTTTTGAAGGAAACAATGCCACCAAGAAGGAATGCCGCTCCAAGAGTGAATGTCAATAGGGATGACCAACTGACAAAAGCTATGAATAACATGGCTGCTTTTGTTGTTGTACAGACTGCTGCCAAAACTCCGTGGAATCTAGAGAAGAGGGAAATAGAGATTTGTGAGTCAAGGGAAGTGGAAGATTTTTTTCTTTTCAATCCTCTCAAGTTCAGGGGTGATGAGAATTCAGAGGAAGCGGATTAGTGGATCCAAGAAGAGGAAAAGATCTTTGAGATGATCAACTGTCAAGCAAGAGTGAAGGTCTACTATGCCACTTAACTACTGCTAGGGGATGTTGAGTATTGGTGGAGGAGTACAAGGTTGTTGATGGGACAAGCTCACGAGGAGGTGAATTAGGAGTCGTTCAAAAGGAAGTTTTTGACAAATATTTCCCAATGATTACCAAGACTAAGTTGGGTGATGAATTTCAAAAATTGTGCCAGGGAAGTATGATAGTGGGTGAGTATGCGGCTAAGTTTGAATCCTTATCAAGGCATTTTAGGTTTTTCCATGTAGAGGTTGATGAATAATTTATGTGTCATCGTTTCCAAGATGGATTGAGGTATGGGATTCAAGACTCTGTCCTGCCATTAGGAATTCAATGTTTCCAAGTTCTTCTAGAAAAACGAAGGGAGGTTGAGGATATGAAGAACAAAAGGACCAATCAAGGAGGAAATTTTAATTCAGGAGGGCCTATTGGAGTGAACCAATAAGACAACAATGGAAAACAAGTTGCTAAGTCCTATTACCGACCACATAACAACAACAGGGAACAGAATTGCCTGGGGAACCAAGACTTTGGGAGACAAGTGGGACACATGATTCGATGTTTCTAATGTAGATAAGAGGGACATTATGCTAATGCTTGTACCTTTAACAGTCCTACTTGCTACAATTGCTAGAAATCCGGGCACTTTGCATAGAATTGCAAGGCTCCGAAGGTGGAACCAATAGTGAATGTAACTAAAACTACTCTTCCTACTGCTAGAGGACGTGTTTATTGTGTGAGTGCTGAAGTTGGAAATCCATCTAGCTATCTGATTCAACATGACTGTGAGATCTGTGAGATTGCAGGTAACACTCTAACTGCACTTTTTGATTTGTTGGCAACCCATTCATTCATTGCTATGGATTGCATGGACCGTTTGAAGTTATTTAGGTCTGTTTTACCTTTTGGTTTGGTTGTTTCTACGCCTGCTAAGACTTTGACTAAAAATATTGCATGTTTACATTGTCAAGTAGATATCCATAATAGAGATTTCTTAATTAATTTGATTTGTTTACCTCTACAATCACTCGAGATCATTCTCGGTATAGATTGGATGTCATATCATTACGTAATGATTGTTTGTACTCAATGTGTTGGTATCATACTTAGTGTTTTGGTTTGGTACCAAATTGATGTTTCGTACCAAGTGGACATATATGAGGCTATGTGACATAGTTTTGGACGATTGTAATTCGTCGATAAGAGAAAAGTTATAGGAAAATAGAGGAAGCTCAGTGGACCTTGAGAAGTTTGTCTGATCACTCATGCATTAGGATAACCTAAAGTGCAAGTCACGGGGAGTGCTATTACAGTTCGATTAAGATAGTCCAAGCTACCATGATGGTTGTTGGATATTTATTGACTAATTAAGCGACTGATCATCCTTAATCTCTTGTTGATAGTAGACAAAATCACGTTGAATGGAACGAACGAGTCTTACCAGCTATGGTAGTGTGTAGAGTAATTAAATATCTACGAAAAATGATAGACGACACTTTCCACACAGAAGCATGACGAAGCAAGTTCTATCATGTATGTTGAGATGAGTGCAAACCGGGTGCAGTTATTACTCTTACTTTAAGTTTTGAGGACGAAACTTCTTTTTGAAGGGTAGTAATGTAAGACCCTTAATTTTAATTCCTAAATTATACAATTATAGGGTATTTTATGTTGAATTTCTTAGGCATTTAGCCAATTTTATTTTATTTTGTGGATTTAGTACCGAAAACATATTTTATTAGAGTTATTAATATGTTTAATGTATATATATATGCTCTGTGATTCGATTTAAAATTATTCGTCGATGAATAATTTAATTATATTACGAAAAACTTTATCTATCATTTGAGTTGCGACGAGAGTAAATATTTTTATCAAAATAATTCGAGATGTGAGTGAAGTGATGTGTGTAAGAGTATTTAGATATTTGTTGAATTGGTTTAATTATAATATATATATATATATATATATATATTAATTGGTGAGTTAGTAATATATATAGACATATGTGAGAAAGCAAGATTAGTAAAAGGTGAAAAACAAAAAACATTTCCTCTACCTTGTGAACTTCTTCCTTTCCTTCTTTCTCTGCCTTGCGAATTCATCAGCCTCGTTCAAGAAAAAAAATCCAAGGCTTGGTGGGTGAGAAAGAAACGAGCTCCCTGCTTTCTTCTTCTTCCTTGATTCTAAAACAAGGAAAAGTGGGTTAGGGCTTTTCCAACTCGTCAAACACAAACCTCCACTTTTCTTCGACATTTGAGCTTTGTTTTGAGAAGTGATAGAAGGGAAAGTTGCTCACCTCCACGCTATAGTGCTAGAGAGCCCACTTCTAAGTTTTGTTTGATCAAATTTAATGTATAAAACAACTTGATAATTTTAATAAGTTATTCCTTCATTTCCATGGAACTATTAATGTATAAAACATACGCTATTTAATTCAATACCCAAAACAATTTTAAGTGGATAGCCCAATACAGTTGTAGACCAAGTTAAAAGTGATCCAAATAACAATTAGTTGAAGTAATTATAGTCAAATCCTTCTTTGTTGCTATAGAGGTTGCTTATTCATTTTATTACTAAAGGGGTTTTGACTCAAAGTGATCCTATTTTACTTTTAATTTATCAGCTATTCACTAATACTTACGTACATCTTAATTCTCTACATCAATTGTATAAAGTAACGCTATGAAACTTTTAACGAATGTGCAACAAAGGAACAATTTTTTTCTTGACGCCGCTGCTTATTGAATAAAAAATCATAATAAAGAGCAACTAGTTAAATTACTTGATGAACTTTCAAGTTCGCCAATATAGTTACAAGTAGCCATTTCTAAAATTAGAATAATTACTAAACGTGTTTGTGAGGAAAATTATGCATTGTCTGTGTGGTCATTTACCGCTACCAAGCTTTCATATTTTAGTCGTTCAAGTTGTATAAGGGAAGGATTCCAAACGTGTGTGCGAGTGTGAGGGGAATTAAAAACTGGGAAACACAAGTGTAAATCAAAGAGAGAAAGAAAGAAGTAATGAATGGAGGATGATCAATACAAACTATTATAGATGGAAGAATATAAAGTTGTGGCAGATTACTTCAATCATGTGCAGGTTGTTGTTAATGATATGAGAACAAGATGTGAATGTTTAATTAAGTGGTGGTTATTGACAATATCCTTAGAACATTAACACAAAGGTATGATCATCTTGTGGTGGCCATTGAAGAATCAAATGATGTTGATAAGATGGAGGTGGAGGATTTGCAAGGCTTTCTTGAAGCTCGTGAACTGAGAGTAAGAGAATTGTGTGTAACAAACTCAACATCTCAAGTGCAGGCCCTGCAGGCCAAAATTAGCAAGAAGATCAGCCAAGGTGATGTGTAATACAAGAAAGGCAATGGTAATTAAAGTGGTACAAAAAGTATGACTCTGATGAAGGGGGTGGTGATTCTGATATAGGTGCTGGAAATTCAAGAAATTAGAACAAAAGTGATAATAGCAACAAGAATTCGAATGACAAGAAGAAATTCAACAAGAAAGGCATCCAATGTTAGAATTGTCAAAAATGGAGGCATTTTGCAAATGAATATTGTGATACCCTAAACCCAAAAATAATATATATTAATTATTTCAAGAATTTTTAAATTTAATTCACAACGGATAAAAAAAATCTTTTTTATTTGAAATAAAACTTTTATATCAAATTTAGGATATGACATTTTTCAAAATTTAAACTTTTTCTCTTATAAAACAGTAGGGTTTTCATAAAAGAGTTATTTCTAATTAAATAAATAATATACAACTTATGACTCTCATTCTCGGTATCACCTATCAGAGTGAGCTTCTCCCAAACATGAACTTCAAGACTCATTAACCTATAATAACTGCGATATCACAAACGTAGTGCCAAGCCAGTCAAACACAAACAACGAAGGATGTGAGTTTTGAGATAATGTTAATAGCATAATATAAGTAAGAAGAACACGTAAACAATCATAATAGACCGTATCATAATCACATTACGATATATTAAAATATTTAAGTAAATATTGTCATATTATAACATCGAAGTCACTCAAGTAAAATTAACATCTCATTATAATATGCATCAAATCATCTAAGAGTAATTATTATTACTTTTGAAACACATCAATGACAACAAAACAGTCACAAGAAAATGCGATGTTATGCATGAGCTTAGACTCTACTTCACAATGTGGTACCATTCTAACTATGAAATACTTGGGGTTACTCCAATATTTTCGTCATAAATTTATATTAATCCCGCATCATCATAATCACAAGAAAATGCGATGTTATGCATGAGCTTAGACTCTACTTCACAATGTGGTACCATTCTAACTATGAAATACTTGGGGTTACTCCAATATTTTCGTCATAAATTTATATTAATCCCGCATCATCATAATCACATAAACTCATTACAAATTTATTGCATCACTATCATCAATCATACCTCATAACATAAACTTACCACATGTTTATAGCATCACAATTATTAATCATACATCATCATCATCACATAAAATTATCACAATGCATTCATTTTTTATCATCACATCACATAAACGCGTCTAATTAAACATATACGTAAAGTTCATTCGACACTCAATATCACAATAATATCAAATATCACACATTTAACAAAATTAAATCAAATATCACAATAATATCAAATACCACACATTTAACGAAGTTAAATTAATCAACACCTTATAAATATTTTTGTTCTACATTTTAATCTTACAATTCCCATATTTTCACATTAATCAATTTATCACTCAAATGTCTAATGATGTACGTAGCGAGTCCCAGATTAACCGTTTGAAAATACGGTTTTTCTATTCATCTCACAATATATTATACTCATGAAGTCAAACTCTCTCTTTTCCCTTACCTTATTTCAACGATTTCACACAAAAAAATACAATTCTACGAGCAAACAATCTTTGTTCTTTGACTTTTTGCCCTCTAATCGATCTAACTCAACAATTTATTGATAAATGTCAAAATAAATTATGAAAAGATACTCTAAAAACTAAATTCGATATCCGGTAAAGGAAGATTATTATAAATCAGAAACCAATCCATGGATCATATAGCCACTTTTCACACAATCGTTTTGACGTTGGTTTCACTCAAATCGGACTTACGGTGAATGAGAACGATGTAAATTAATGAATTCTACAAACGGATAAGTTAGGTATTTTAGAGAGAAATTGAGGTTATTAAAAATCTAGAAAATTGTGTTTAATTGACTAGCTAAATGAGTAAAACAACATATTGAAATTTGGACGAAAAATGGAGAAATTGTTTTTAGAACAGTTAATAACCACCAGTGTCAAACGATAGCCTAATTTGTTGTGTTTTCTAATTTCCTCATCCTTCCAAGCCGTTGCCTTAGCATCATTCTGATTAGTCACATAAAATACCCTTCCAAAGACCATTTATTTTTCAAAATTATACCTATATTTTTTAAAATAGTCACATAAAATTACTACCATATTTAGATAATAGTCAAAATTATAAAAATAAATAAATATAACATCAATATTTTATATTAATTACTAAATCATAATAAATATATATAAAATCACAATGTCATAACATATATATTAAAATAAAGGAAATCAAACATGATAATACTACTATCTCAAAATTATTATTTGTAAAATTAAAATTAAAATAAGATATATTTAGAATTAATTAAATATAATTAAGTGCACATTTAATATTAATCAAACACATAGGAAAATGTCACATTAATTACCAACTCACGTATAAACATAAAATCGCCTAAATCTTATTATCTAAAATATTTACACTAAAATACTATTGTTTTAAAGAAAATGTATAAAATAATAAAATATAATATTTATTATTTATATCCCTCATTTTTTCAAATATGTACAAGATTAACGCATCACAGAAAATACACATATAAAGAAAATAAATCATAAAAATAATCAACATATATTCTAAACCAAATATAGCACCAAATTAGTTATCTAAAATCCTATTTAATTAATAAAATCTTATTCAATTAATAAAATAGTTTATTATAAAATATAGAGAGTTACAAATGCATATCCAAGAAAGCTCCAAGAGAGGATGATGAAGCTGAGGACACAAGTTTAGATGATGTGTTATTAATGGCTCCAACAAAATCAGAGAATGACTGCTCATATTAGTGGTATCTTGACATAGGCTACTCTAATCCAAAAGTGCTTAGGACAGATGGAGGTGGTGATTATCAATTCCACGAGTTCCATGACTTCTGTTGTGACACCCTAAACCCCAAAATAAACATTTATAATATACTAAATTATTTGAAGAAAACTTGCAGCGAATAAAGAAAGTCTGTTAAAGAGAATAAAAACTTTATATTTAATTTAGGATATCACGTTTCTCAAAAATAAAAGTAAAAAAATTTAAACTTATTTTATCCATTAAAATAGTGCAATCTTGATAAGCTTGATTTAAGTATAATTACTTGATTTAATTCTATAAATTTACTAGTACTTCTAAGGTTTTCATACAAAAATTTGATTCAAATTAAATAAGTAAAATATAAATTAAAACCCTTATTCCCGGTATCACCTATTAGAGCGGGGTTCCTCCCAAACTTGAACTTCAAGACTCATTAACCTGTAATAACTGCGATTTTGCAAACGCATGGCCCAGCCAATCAAACACAAACAACGAAGGAGGTGAGTTTCGAAATCATGATGACAATATAATACAAGTAAGAAGAACACACAAACAATCATAATAGGACCATATCATTACACAAATATTCCATCAAGAAAATATCCCATTCAAAGGTCAAAATCACGCCAGAAAAATCAATAGATTTCATTGTAACGTATTTATTTTAAAATACATTAATAATCCTTATAATAATATTTATTTTTTTTCAAATGCTCAAATTAAAATATTACCATCATTAGAGAATAGTCGAAATTATAAAATAAATAAATATAACATCAACACTTTATATTAATTACTAAATCGTAACAAATATATATAAAATCACAATGTCATAACAAATATATAAAAATAAAGTAAATCAAACGCAACATCACTACTATCTAAAGATAATTATTTATAAAAAAAATAAATAAAAATAGAAAATAGTTATAAATAATTGAAATATAACTACGTGCATATATACTTAACATCGATCAAGCCCACCTAAAAGTATTACATTAGTTGGATACACATATATACACGTAAAATCGTATAAAATATTTTTTTTTAAATATATATATTACACTAAAATACTATTATTTTTTTAAAAAATATATCAAATAAAAAATATAATATTTATTATTTATATCACTCATGTAATCTAAGATTTATAAAACTAGCACATCATAGAAATCACCTATATAACAAAATTAAGAAGAAAATTTATTATCATATATTCTAAAATAATTTTAATATTAAATTAATTATTTAAAAATTGTTAGACTATTAAAAATAGGGAATCTTTTAATATCTGCATTTATTTAATGATTGTCGTGAAAATCGTTAGAGTTAAATGAGTATTAAAAATGAAAAATCTTTTAATATCTGCATTTACTTAACGATTGTCGTGGATAGAGTCAGAGTATGCTCATACATTTCATTGTACATGACGATCGGGTGGGCCATGGTGATAGTGGTGAGGGAATGGACCATGAGATGATTCCACATCATTTGTTGACTCATGCATTTCGTTGTACTTTGGCCTGTGATAGGCGGTACATTTATGATTTAAGTTTTTAGTAAATCATGCTAACCCGTGATAGGTAGCACCTCGGTAATTTAGTACTTCGACCTGTGATAGGTGGTACAATTTTGATTTACGGTCCTTCGAGGAGGGTTTTGGTTTGAAATTCTGAGTCCATGCATTTTTGCATATACACATTGCATTAGCGTACTTGGCACGCAAGTCATGTTTGATTCAAGATTATGATTGAGTGTTTGAACTCAAGTTGTCATGGTTATTGTGATATAATTGCTAAGTGTGATGGATTGCAAAACCATTTCGAAACTCAAGTTGTCGTGGTGATTGTGCTATAATCGGTAAGTGTGAATGTTTTGGAATTGCGTGTAAGTGTGATGGATTGCAAAACATTTTCGAAACTCAAGTCATCATGGTGATTGTGCTACAATTGCTAAGTGTAAATGTTTGGATTTGTGTGTAAGTGTTGATTGATTTCAAAACCCTTTTAAAAGTTGAATTTTGCTATTTTTCTGTTGTTATCTGATGTGTATTCGAATACAGACATGTTTTTTTTGCTACTGACTTATGTGTAGTCGAATACAGAAGGCTGTATTCAAATAAAGACATGCTATTTTTGTTGTTGACTACTGAAACAGCCTTGTATTTGAATACAAGAGATGTTGTATTCAAATACAACAATGCAATTTTGTTAAAAACTTCATTTTTCAACCTTGTTTATGCATGTTTGGCATATGGAAACCCTTTCAAGGTGCATGCTAAGTTGAAAGGTTATTTTGTGCATTTAAAAAACTTAAATGTTATGTGTTAATTGTTAATTTTGGTTGGTGACCCATTACAACCATCGTGGAAATATGGGCTATGCCCTCATATGAGAATCACGATCTTCCACCGGTTAGTACCATGTGGATGAGAATGTAGTTGGACACACCTGACCGGAGCTTTGTCAGGAGGATCTTGTAGGGCGCGTGAAGATCATTCGGGATGTATAGTTTTTTGTAGAATTATCATATTAGGTTGACGTATAGGTACTAGATGTCTTTGTTTTTGGGTTGTGTTTATTTTAATTTGGAATACTGTACCTATACCAATATTATCAGCTTGACATTTTATTTTGATGGGCTCCATGTACCACTTTTTGATGTGATGTGGTGATTTAAAATTTTTTGGGCTATGCTTTTGTACAGGTGTCTGCCGAGAATACCCCAGGGATATGAGCTATGTCTGATAGGCCTCATAGCCTCGGTGTATTTTGATGTTTGAATATTTTGGATTTTGATTTCAAAAACTATTCCGCTGCTTGTAAATGTTTGTTGACTTTGTTGTTATGTTACAACTTAAATATTTATCCAAAAGTATTTCCTTCTTTATTCCTTAATTTCTGAAATTCGATATATGGATTTTATTTTATAAAAATTGGGCTGTTACAATTGTGCTATTAGAGCTTTGGTTTGATTTTCTTTGGGTCTGTGGAGTTTTGGTTATAGATTGTAGGTCCACTGGTAGGTTGGGAATCGTTATCTGATCATGCGTCGGGTTAATTGGTTTGAGGTATCATATCAGGGGTAGTTATTATGTGTTGATATAACCGGAAGTTAGTTTTGGAATTATTTGTAGTGGTGTTAACACTTCTTCTTGATGTTGGTTTTCGGGAAACGTTATCCCGAAGAATGAATGACGTTGTAAGAATGAAATTTAGTAGGTATGATCAAATGGTTGAAGCTACAAATAACATGGATATTTTTGTTGTTGCACAAATAGCTGCAAAGACTCAGTGCGATCAAGATAAGAGAGAAAGAGAGATTTATGCTATTGAGTCTAGAGGATTGAAAGATTTTCATCGTCACCATCCTCCAAATTTCAGGGGTGATGAGAACTCAGAAAAAGCTGATCAGTGGATTCAAGAAGTGTAAAAGATCTTCGAAATGATGAATTGTCAGGCAGGGTTGAGGCGAATCACGACGGCATGGGATTTATGAAGTGGTTCCAAGGACACAGAGGCTATGTTGTTGATGGTAACTCGAAGATGATGGGTAATGATGGATTAAAGTTAGACTAATAGGCGATTTCAAGTAAAGATCTAAGTGGAGGACTTTTGTTAACAAAAGTATTAGATGTTTTCCTAGTAGATCTTAGAATGAGACTGGACGAAGTTTGATAATATCAAAGAGATGTGAACATCATGGAATTGTTGAGAAGACGAGACATCCTTTTGTAATATCATTTTGGTGCTTAGGTGTCCAAGAAGAGGCTTGTATTGAAGTTAAGGGGCACTGCACATTAGGGGTGAATACTACCTTGGTTAGATAAAGTACATTTTGAGGAATAGTCGATACCTTGAGGGGTAAAGTCGAGCATTCGAGTTAAACTAGATTCGCGACTCAGATTTTTAAGTATAAATCTCATGATGATTATAGGAGTGAGAATATATATTTCTTCGATAAGTGACAAATCTCTATGTGGTTTAGGAGATGGTAAGTACAAATAGTGATTTTAGATGAAACTATAGACGCATAAGTATGAATTTTGGGTGATGTCTGGATAAACATAAAGAGTTAAGCCTTGATGTATTGAACCACATGTTACTATTAAATGGAATTGAAAGTACATAGTACGAGAATACTTAGAGATTGTAACAATGTAAGCTATGAGAATCTATTAAAGAATGGTAAACATTTAGAGAATGTGGATATTTTTGATAGGTTATAGGGATTAATCAAGATTTTATCTGGGATCCTAAGATGGTTTAACTTTAAGTCAATGCTTTAAAATCCACAATATTGGATGGAGGACCACGTAATGCCTAAAACCTTCATAATCGAGGGAGTTGAGTTAGGCAAGTGATAAATAATTCATGTTAAGGAAGCATATTGGAAACAGTTGAGAAATCATTCTTTAGGATGTTTGGTTGTTAGGATTCTTTCAATTTGTACCTCAGTGAAGGTTGGGAAGGAATAAGAATCCAACGATAAACCAAATTATGGAAAATGTGCCAAGAAAACTTGTTTGAGTAGCACATAGATATGTAGCATATGACAATTAAAGATTGATGAAAGGATAAGTAGCACATAGATATGTAGCATATGACAATTAAAGATTGATGAAAGGATTTATCTCACCTATAATTCAGACATTGTTATTACAAGGGTATGTCAATGGTATAAAGGCACTACTAGAGTGCATGTCATGGGGTTGTTATTGGATTCGTCAATCAAAGGAGTTAAATGTTTGTTTAGTAGGAAAGAATTGAGCATGAAATGGAAAAGTTTGGTGGGTACTAGTAAGGTTTGATTTATTGAAATCACTATAATGAGGAAAGACGAAATATAATGGCATAGGAGCTAAGCAAATAACGGACTCTAGATGTTAACCACAGGGACGGTTGAATGACGATAGAGGTGTAAAGTGTTTGAGATATATTCTAGATGTAGAATATTTCGTAAGAAGCGTGAAAATTAGGAGGAATTAAGATTTTGTTTGAATCGTTGAAAGAATTCTTAATGACCGAGATGACAAGCTTCTTCGAAAGAAGAAAAGTGTAGTAGTAAGAGGAAAGACAAAAGAAAATCTAGTTAGGTTGGATGAAAATTTGGGATACGACGCGTCAAATAGGAGAACAATTTTTGGGAAAAGATATACACGAGTAGGCTATGTAATAATTTTGAAATAATGAAGAGATAATCAGCGAGCTGCAAAGAAAGAATGTGGAGAAGTTGAGAAGTATCAGAATGAATGTTGGCAGTAGATGTAGGAAAGTTATTTTTGGGTTTGTCCAGAATTGCGAAGTATGTAGGAAATTGATTAGTGAAGCACTAATTTGAGGTGTTAGGCATAAGACTAGTGTAGGTCTTAATCAGTGAATGGAATTCAAGTTGGATTTTTATTGGAGGCGTGACTCATGAAATGAAGTACTAAACTGGAAGGATGTTTTTGTGTCATAAGTAATATAGTTTTGGGCAGGTTATCGAAAATATTTGAGGAAGCTTGGATCACCAAGCAGATATGGGGATGGAATTATTAGTTATAATTAGAACAGCATACTAATAAGAACACTACAGTTTGGCGTGGTTATATGACTAATGAAAAAATCGAGGACTGGTGGATAATGGAGACATTCAGGAGTTCTCGGCGGTATTGATTGTTTTGGTGCTCAGTGTGTCGGTGTCATACTCAGTGTTTTGGTTTGGTACCAAGTAGATGTATATGAGGCTATGTGACATAGTTTTAGGCGATTGTAATTCGTCGATAAGATTAAAGTAATAGGGAAATACAGGAAACTCTGTGGACCTTGAAAAGATTGTTTGACCGTTGGTGCATTAGGATAACCTTAAGTGTAAGTCGCAAGAAGCACTAGGACAGATCGATTAAGATAGTCTAAGCCACCATCATGGTTGTTGGCTACTTATTGGCAAATTGTTGGACTGATCATCCTTAATCTCTTGCTCATAGTAGACAAAATCACGATGAATGAAATGGATGAACCTTCCCGACTATGATAGTGTGTAGAGTTATTAAGCACCCTATGAAAAGGGGTAGGCAACACTTTCTTCGAGTAGGCCGAGTAAAACAAGTTGTGACTTGGATGTTGAATTTGAGTACAAACCTAGTGTGGATTGTTACTTGTACTTTCAGTTTCGAGGACGAAACTTCTTTTTTGAGGGTAGTAATCTAAGACCCTTAATTTTAAATCCTAAATTATACAATTTTAGGGTATATTGTGTTGAATTTCTTAGGCTGTTAGCCCAGTTTTTGGTATTTAGTGAGTTAAATGCCAAAAATATATTTTTGCAAATTGGATTAAAATTATTTGTCGGAGAATAATTTATTTACGATATGAAGAATTTAATATCTGGCAATTTTGTTAAAAATATCTCTCGTTGCTAAAAAAGTTTATTTGTCAATTGAGTTGCGACGAAAGTAGATATTTTTATCAAAATGGTTTGAAAAGTGATGGGAGGCGATGTGGAAGTGAGGATTTTATAAATATCTAAAATATCTTGATATTTAGATATTTGTGAGTTTAGTTTAATTGTAATATATATATGTAAGACCCTTAATTTTAAATCCTAAATTATACAATTTTAATGTATATTGTGGTGAATTTCTTAGGCTGTTAACCCAATTTTTGGTATTTAGTGAGTTAAATGCCAAAAATATATTTTTGGAAATTGGATTAAAATTATTTGTTGGAAAATAATTTAGTTATGTTGCAAATGATTTAATACAAGAAAGTTTTGTTAAAAATATCTCTAGTTGCTGAAAATTTTATCTGTCAATTGAGTTGCAACAAGAGTGTATATTTTTATCAAATAGTTTGAGATGTGAGTGAGGTGATATGTGTAAGAGTTATTAGATATTTGTGGGTTTAGTTTTAATTATAAGTAACATATATTATTATTATTATTATTATAATATATTTATATATATGTTGAAAAGGAGATAGAGAAGGAAACAGAGGAACTAAAACACGTTTCCCTCCCTGTCGCGGACCTTTCTTCTTCCTTCTTCCATTTTCTTTTTCCTTTTTTTGCTTCAAGAAAAGAAATCCAAGGCTTGGTGGGTGAGAAATCAAAGAATTTCTCAGCTTCATTCTTCCTCTTTGATTCGAAAACGAAGAAAAACGGTGTTAGGGGTTTTCAAAACCGTTAAACACAAACCTCCATGTTTCGTCTAGATCTAAGCTTCGTTTCGCGAAGAGATAGAAGTGAAAGTTGCTCACCTCCACGCTACGGTGCTAGTGAACTAACTTTGGAAGCGACGTCGCGAGCGGAGATTTTATTAGAATTACTCGCGATAGCGTAATCGCCCATTAAAGCTAATGTTAAGGTAAGAGCTCCTTCCAAACTTTTAGTTTGCATTTAGGGACTTATGTGTAGTTGTGTGGAGAATGAATTTGTTGGGTTTGAATTGCAGATTCGTGGAAAATGAATTTAATGCTTTTATGGGTGAAATTTAAGAGTTGGGTTTTTGGTGATATTGATGAGTGTTTTGTGGAAAATGAATTTAACTCATTTATGTGTGGTTTTGAGGAAATCAAATTTTATATGTTTGAGTTGTGATGATTTGTGGTTGTCGTGTTTGACGTGTTCATCACTAATACTTATAAATTTTGAGATGTTTTGTGTGGAATTTGAAAATCATTAGAGTTAAACAAGTATTATAAATGAGGAATCTTTTAATATCTCTATTTACTTAATGTTTATCGTGAAAATCATTAGAGTTAAACGAGTATTAAAAATGGGGAATCTTTTAATATCTCTGTTTACTTATTGTTTGTAGTGAAAATCATTAGAGTTAAATGAGTATTAAGAATGGGGAATCTCTTAATATCTACATTTAATTAATGGTTGTCGTCCGAATTGTTAGAGTTAAATGCGTATTGAAAATGGGGAATCTTTTAATATTTGCATTTACTTAATGATTGTCGTCTGAATTGTTAGAGTTAAATCGGTGTTAAAAATGGGGAATCTTTTAATATCTGCATTTACTTAATGATTGTTGTCCGTGAGAGACTGCACTGGTGTTTGTCCGTGAGAGACTGTACTGGTGTTTATCCGTGAGAGACTACACCCTCGTAAATTGTGTTTGTCCGTGAGAGACTGCACTGGTGTTTGTCCGTGAGAGACTACACCCTAGTAAATTGTGTTTGTCTGTGAGAGACTACACTGGTGTTTGTCTGTGAGAGACTACACCCTAGTAAATTTTGTTTGCCCGTGAGAGACTGCATTGGTGTTTGTCTGTGAGAGACTACACCCTAGTAAATTGTGTTTGTCCGTGAGAGACTGCACCGGTGTTTGTTTGTGAGAGACTACACCCTTGAAAATCGTGGTTGTCCGGGAGAGACTGCACTCGTGTTTGTCCATGAGAGACTGCACTCGTGTTCGTTCGTGAGAAAGTGTACGTTTAGGATTTATGCCTCTCGCAGAGGGTTTTGTTTGGAATTGAGGTGTAAGACTTGTGATAGGCTAAATATTAATAAATTGTGCAGGCCTGTAATAGGTGGCACCTTGTCAACAAAATTGATTTCTAAATACTTTGGATTCGTATTTCAAAAACTATTCCGCTGCTTGTAAATTTTGTTGACTTATTTGTCGTTGTGTATGACTTAAATATTTATCCAAAGGTATTTTCTTATTTATTTCTTTGTTATTATAAATCTGTTTTGAAAAAAAAAAATACACTCTCGCTGTTAAAAATTGGGGTGTTACATTGTGGTATGAGAGCTTTGGTTGTGATTTCTTTAGGGCTGTGGAGTTTTTGGTTATAGATTATAGGTCAACCTATAGGTTGATGGAAAGGAAAAGGAAAAGGAAAAAGGAAAAAGGAAAAAGGAAAGAAAAGGAAACGGAAGAAAACAAAAGAAAAGAAAAGGAAAGAAAACGTTTTCCTCTCCCTGTCTCGCGAAATCTCATTCTTCCTCCTCGTTATTCTTCTTCTTTTGCTTTCTTTTCCTTCAAGAAAAGGAACCCAAGACTTATTGGGTGAGAAGACAAGGATTTCTCAGCTTCATTCTTCCTCTTTGATTCGAAAACGAAGAAAAACGGTGTTAGGAGTTTTCAAACCGTCAAACACAAACATCCATGTTACTTCTAGATCTAAGCTTCGTTTCGCGAAGAGATAGAAGGGAAAGTTGTTCACCTCCATGCTACGATGCTAGTGAGCCAACTTTGGAAGCGACGCCGCGAGCGAAAATTTTATCGAAATTACTCGCGGTACCATAATCGCTTGTTAAAGCTAACGTTAAGGTAAGGGCTCCTTCAAACTTTTAGTTTGCATTTAGGGACTTATCTTTGGTTGGGTGGAAAAGAAATTTGTTAGGGTTGAAGTGTAGATTTGGGGAAAATGAATTTAATGCTTTTATGGGTGAAATTTTAGAGTTGGGTTTTTGGTGATATTTATGAGTGTTTTGTGGAAAATGAATTTAACTCATTTATGTTTGGTTTTGAGGAAATGAAATTTGATGTGTTTGAAAGGTGAGATGTGATGATTGGTGTTTGTCATGTTTGACGTGTTCATAATTAACATTTATAATTTTTGAGATGTGTTTGTGTGGATTTTGTTGAAAAATGAATTAATGTGATTTGGTGTGAATAGTGGATTGAATTTGAGAATATGTTTGAGGATGCTCTGTGCGGAATTTGTAAATCATTAGAGTTAAATGAGTATTAAAAATGGGGAATCTTTTAATATCAGCGTTTACTTAATGATTGTCGTGAAACTATTTAAAGTTAAATGAGTATTAAAAATAGGGAATATTTTAATATCTGCATTTACTTAACGATTCTCGTGGATAGAGTCAGAGTATGCGCATACATTTCATAATACATGGTGACCAGATGGGCCATGGTAATAGTGGTGACCGGATGGGCCACGAGATGATTCCATGTGATTTGTTGGTTCATCTTATCCTTGCGGGGATTGTCGTGTCGTGTAAGGCATGCGATAGACTGCACATTTTTTGTAAATCGTGCTAACCCGTGATAGGTGGCACCTCGGTAAAAAGTACTTCGGCATGTGATAGGTAGTACATTTACGATTTACCTTTTTAATAAATCGTGCTGACCCGTGATAGGTAGCTTCTCAGTAATTTAGTACTTTGGCCTGTGATAGGTAGTACAATTATGATATACGGCCCTTTGAGGAGGATTTTGGTTCGGAATTCCGAGTCCATACATTTTGGCATATACGCATTGTATTAGTGTGCTTGGCACGCGAGTCGTGTTTGATTCAAGATTATGATTGAGTGTTTGAACTTCAGTTGTCATGGTGATTGTGTTATAATTGCCAAGTGTAGATGTTTTGGAATTGTGTGTAAGTGTGATTGATTTTCAAAACCATTAGGAAACTCAAGTCGTCATGGTGGTTGTGCTATAATTGCTAAGTGTGATTGTTTGGATTTGTGTGTAAGTGTTGAATGATTTCGAAACCCTTTTAAAATCTGAATTTTGCTATTTTTCTACTGCTGTCTGATGTGTATTCGAGTACAGAAGGTTGTATTCGAATACAGACATGTTGTTTTTGCTGCTGACTTATGTGTAGTCGAATACAAAAGGTTGTATTCGAATACAGACATGTTGTATTCGAATACAGAGATGCTGTATTCGAATACAGAGATGCTGTATTCGAATACAACAGTGCAGTTTCATTAAAAACTTCATTTTTCAACCTTGTTTATGCATGTTTGCCATATGGAAACCCTTTCAAGGTGCATGCTAAGTTGAAAGGTTATTTTGTGCATTTAAAAAATTTAAATGTTATGTGTTAATTTTGGTTGGTGACCCATTACAACTATTGTAGAAATTTGGGTTTTGCCCTCAAATGAGAACCAGGATCTTCCCATCGGTTACTACCATGTGGATGGGAATGTAGTTGGACACACTTGAGAAGAGCTTTGTAGGGACGATCTTGCTAGGTGCGTGAAGACCATCCAGGATGTATAGTTTTCTGTAGAATGATCAGATTAGGTTGACGTATAAAGACTAGACTTCTTTGTTTTTGGGTTGTGTTTATTTTAATTTGGAAGACTGTACCTATACCAATATTGTCAACTTGACATTTTATTTTGATGGGTTCCATGTACTACTTTTTGATGTGATGTGGGGAGTTAAAATTCTTGGGGTAATACTTTTGTACAGGTGTCTGGCGAGAATACCCTAGGGGTATGAGCTTTGTCTGATACACCTCATAGCCTCGGTGTATTTTGATGTTTGAATACTTTGAATTTTGATTTCAAAAACTATTCCGCTGCTTGTAAATGTTTGTTGACTTTGTCGTTATGTTACGACTTGAATATTTATCCAAAAGTATTTCCTTCATTTCTGAAATTCGATATTTGGATTTTATTTTAAAATAAAAAAAAATGGGCTGTTGCACTTTCTCACCCACCAAGCCTTGGGTTTGTTTTTTTTTTTTTTTTTTTAAAAAAA
>JBBPBS010001171.1:4227790-4287426 GCA_037974835.1 Cicer judaicum | reverse complement strand
TTTTTTTTTTTTTTTTTTTTTGAAGAAAAAGGAAGCAAACGGAAATGAAGTGAGAAGGAAGAAGATGGACGATTCGCATGACATTCGGGGAGGAAGAAAACGTTTTCTTTCAATTTTCCTTTCTTTCTTTTTCTTTGCTTTCCTTTTCTTTCTTTTCCTTTTCCTTTCTTTTTCCCGCCAAACATATATATATATATATATATATATTAATTATAACTTAACAAATATCTAGATATTTATCAAAATTACCATTTCACCCATAACCTCTTAAACCATTAGATAAAAATATCCACTCTCGTCGCAACTCAATTGACAGATAAAATTTTCATCAACTCGAGATATTTTTATCAAAACTGCCCATACTTAAATTCTTCGTAACAAAAATAAATTTTTCTTCGACAAAATATTTACAATACTTAATCTAATTTATTTATCGATGAATAATTTTAATTGGGGTTTCAAAAGATATTTTTGGGCATTAAACACACAAAATATCAATAACTTGGCTAAAAAGTCTAAGAGTTCAATACCAAAATACACTAAAATACATAAATTAGAATTTAAAACTATGGGTCTTCCAAGTTTTGTAAATGATTTGATGTTCAAGTATATTAAAATACTAAATATCGATAGATCTTAATTTGATTTTTATTTAAAGTGTGCAGTTGAAAGCTGAAAATTAGTATGAAGTTTTGTGTATGATCCATTTCTTAGATATTTTCTACTAAATGTGAATTTTGAGCTTGTTATAGGAGTTAAGCTAAAATTATCCATATATATCGTTCTCTTTGTTTGAGGTCATTGATAGCATTTCAACAAATGTACTGAATTGTTGCTAATAATAATAAAATGTTAGTATCGAATTTCGAACTTAAGGATTGTGTTTTACTATCGAGTTGTGTTTAAATACTATGATTAAACAACAAATTTCTGAATTGATTGAAATAATATTTAAAATTAACAAGAGTAATAGAATTGAACATTTATACTAAGAAAAATGTCACAGATGAGTTTCACTTCGAGTCCACCCTTAGTTTCTAATTTGATCCTAGTTACTAAATTCATTTATTGAATTTTTACCAAATTCTATTTATTATTCTTGCCCTAACGTCTTAGTGAAAGAACCTTTAATTCCAAAGTAATCCCTAACTCCTTAGTGGATTTAAGATTAAAATTAAGTGTTATGGTACAATAATTCTCTTATTAAACTACTGAATTTACAACAAATTTAATTAGTTTCATTACCTTCATTAATCCCTAGACTGCAATATCAAGAACTTCTCATCTCAAGCATTCGTAAAGTCCACTTCTGTTTCAAAATACGAATCGTAGAATATTTTAAAGTTGATCAAGCAATATAAAGCATCAAGCATAGATATGAGTAAAATAATTCAATAAACTAATTCATATTACTAGAAATCAAATCAAAAAAATAAATATACCATTCAACCTTAACAAATAGGTTTTAGTTACTCATGACAGAGATAGAAAATAGGGAATAATTACAAGAATGATCCATGAATAATTCTTGATAAAACTACTCAAATGGTGTTAGAACAGCCAATTCTGAATTTCTCTACTAGAGCACAAGTCTCCAACTTTCCAATAGCCAAAAATATCCATTTAAAGTGAGAAAAAAAAAAACATGTTTTAATGCATTATGATGTGTGGCACGCACCTCAGGAGCAGGATTTTTGCTTCAAGTGCATTATGACAGATTTAGTAGTGTAGAAACAAGAAAATTAATTGGAGTAAATAGTGGTGAATTTAAAAAAAAAATCTATATATAAAAGATGTGCGGTTGAGTGTAAATTTTAATTACAATAATTACAACAACAAAAATATTCAAAAACAGAAAAATAAAAAGGAGAATTAATTGAAAATTAAATTGGTATATTTATTTCTCCATGTTTTATTTAAGGAAAAGTACATGATATGATTGATTTGTTCTAACCGTTTTGCATGACCTTCATTTGTTTATCCCAAACTCTATCTTGCACTTCTCGTGTTTACACTTTCAATCTATGCGAGTCAATGTTGAATTAAAATTGATCAATACTTATTTGATTAATTTACTTGTCGGTGTCTAAAGGTATATGCTTCTTTTTTTTTTTCTTGCATGTGCTTGTATATGATTTTGGGGCATCAGTAATATTGTCTCCTACGAATTTTTCTTTTAATTGAGATATAATTTTTGCTCGGTTTTATTTGACTCCTTAATACTAGATAATTAGATTACAAAAGTCATTATACTAACTTTGTTTGTCATTATTTATTGCACATTAGTCTTTAACAAACAAAACAAATTCTATTACCTTATAAACGTCTAACAAACAAAACAACTTTCTACGATTACCTTATTTTAAACAAATTGGTCATTGAAAAAACATTTTACACGTGTATTCATTTATAAAATACTTTAAAAAACATTATTTTTCTTAATATAATATATTAAACAACTTTTTTTTATAAAAAAAATATAAACACATCAATTAAGAAGATAATAATAAAATAACAACAATAATAATAATCTATAAGTTTGAACATTTTAAATTTTGAAATTCTAATTATATTTAGTCTTTAAATTTTAGGACATTTCAGCTTGCAATTAGTAGAACAAAAAATGATACCTTTTTACTGGTATCTTTGTGCTAAGTCCCTAGTTTTGATTTTGACCACTTCTCATTTAGTTTGTTTTTGAAAACCCACTTGTTTCCAATTGATTTCTTTTCTTTAGGCTTGGGGACAAGATCTCATATTTCTCAATGTCTTCATCTTCTTTCATTTGGAAAGTTCATACTTCTTGATAAGTAAATTTTTCTTAGCCTTTTGTACTTTCTTATTTCCTTGGTTGTTGTGAACCAGAGCATTAAAGATACCATTTTCTGTTTCTTTGTTGCTGCAATTTTCGAACTCTTTGAAAGTTATAACATTCAAAGTAGACATGTTAACATTTCCATCTCTAACTTCATCACCAAAGTTAGTCATAATAACACATATAGTTACTCAAACACGTTTAAGTGCTCACCTTTTCGAGTTTGGAATTGTGTTTTATTTTAAAATATGGGGTAGGGTGGAATTGTGTTTTATTTTAAAATGATTTTAACAAGGCTAAAATCAAATGATGAAAACAAAGCAAATAAACAGAAACAACATAATGACACAACTAATTTATTCTTGTTCACCTTCATCACGGTAGTTACGTTTAGGCCCTTCAACCTAAAAGATTTAATCCACTAATTTACCAAGTAGGTTACACTTCCACTAAACACATATTAGTCAAACTGATTGTGTTCAAGTTTTCTCAACCTTCTAGCTTTGTACAGTAAAGATGTTGTGAGATGCAACCACATATTATTCAAAAAATGTTTTTCATTACTTAGAGATGACAAAGGATTAAGTGAAGAGATGGATGTATTGTGCTTATTATGGTACGGTGTTGCTTGTACTTTTCAATAAGGATTGCACGCCCTTTTATAGGGATTTTTAGAGTTTTTGAACGTTTTTCTAATTGCAAGAAATCTACATGTTTTATGAAGTTTTGCATCAAGTCTTCTAAGATTGATTCACCATTAAACCTTGTCAAATATATTCTTGAAATTGATCCGTGAATCTTGATATAAAGACATAAGGAGTAGAAGATATTATGATCAGAGTATGTCGCATAGACCTCTAAACAAATACGGATTTAGAGTGTTTAGTAGAGGATGTGCAAAAGCTTTGTCTTTTTCAAAGTGTTGTCTTTTCAAAGCATTGACATTTAAGAGCACAGACTTTCATAAGAGCATAGACTATTAATAGAGTCAGACGCAAAAAAAAATTATACAAGTATCCCTTTGTAAAATTAGAATAATTACTAACGTCTCTATGAGGAAAATTATCATCTTTGTGGTCATTTACTATTACCAAACTTTCATTTTTAATTTGTTCAAGTTGTATCGGGGAAGGATTCAAAACAAGCAATTATAGTATTCAACAATGACAAAATCTATGTGAAAATAATGCACCAATGATAAGACATTATATTCATGCATAAATTGCAAGCATCATAACATAAAAGTCAATGCACAAATATCATTTTAAAATCACACTCATAACTGAGATATTTTGGCATCACTATTAACTTGTATGATAGTTTAAGATATTTTCATGTTGTAAAATTAAGAATATTTTCTAGATTCAGTTAACCGATCTTCGTTTTCAAAACATTCTATTTTCTTTTCTCTTCTTCTCAACTTCAATTTTTCTCAACTATAAAACATGTTCTAATAATTGACATCAAGAGCATGTGTTCTAAACCTTGGGAAGTATGAGTGCAAGTGTGTGGGAAATCAAACATTGGGAAACACAAGTGTAAGTCAAAGAAAGAAAAAAGACATGAATGGAGGATGGATAATATGAACTATTGTAGATGGAGTAAGATGAAGTTGTGGCAGATTACTTCAATCATGTGCAGGTTGTTGTTAATCATATGAGAACCAAATGTGAATGTTTAACTAAGTGGTGGTTATTGAAAATATTCTTAGAACATTAACACAAAGGTATGATCACCTTGTGGTGGCCAGTGAAGAATCAAAGGATCTTGGTAAGATTGAGGTGGAGGATTTGCAAGGCTCTCTTGAAGCACGTGAACTGAGAGTAAGAGAAATGTGTGAAACAAACTCAACATCTCAAGTGCAAGCCCAAGTTAGCAGGAAGACCAGCCAAGGTGATGTGAAATACAAGAAAGGCAATGGTAAATTAAAGTAGTACAAGAAGTATGATTCTGATGAAGGTCCTGCAGCACGAATTCGAAAGACAAGAAGAAATTCAACAAGAAAGGAATTCAATGTTACAATTTTCAAAAATGGGGGAATTTTGCAAATGGATGCAGTGACACCTTAAACCCCAAAGTTCGGATTATCACTCTAGATTGCATTTATGGGTGGTTTTTCACTCTAGATGGGACTCATAAATGGGTGGTCATATGGTCAAACCTTTTAAGTTCCTCAAAACCACCCATAAATGAGTTAAATTCATTTTCCACAAAATACTCATCAATATCACCAAAATCCAACTCTAAACTTTCACCCATAAAATGTTTAAATTTATTTTCCCCAAATCTACACTTCAAACCCAACAATTTATTTTCCACACAACCACAAATAAGTTCCTAAATGCAAACTAAAAGTTTGGAAGGAGCCCTTACCTTAGCGGTAGCTTTAACGAGCGATTACTCTACCGCGATTAATTCTGATAAAATCTCCGCTCAGGACATCACTTCCAAAATTAGTTCACTAGCATTGTAGCATGGAGGTGAGTAGTTTTCCCTTCTATCATTTCTTGAAACGAAGCTTAGATCTAGGAGAAAAGTGAAAGTTTGTGTTTGATGATTTTGAAAACACCAACACCGTTTTTCTCCGCTTTTGAATCAAAGGAGAAGAATGAAGCTAAGAAATCCTTGTCTTCTCACCCACCAACCCTTGGGTTTATTTTCTTGAAGCAAAAGAAAATCAAAAGAAGAAGAATAGAGAAGGAAGAAAGATGGAGTTCGCGAGTCAGGGAGAGGAAGAAGACGTTGTCGCAAAGGAAATGATTTTCTTTCTATTTTCCTTTCTTCCTTCCTTTCTATTTCCTTCTTTTTCCTTCATTTCCTTTTATTTATATATATATATAACAAATATCTAAAAATAGCAAGATATTTCACAAAATGACCATTTCACCCATCACTTCCCAAAAGATTCACCGTAATTAATTTAATTTATTTATCGACAAATAATTTTAATCAGGGCATCAAAATATATTTTTGGGCATTAAACTCACAAAATATCAATAACTTGACTAAAAAGCCTCAAAGTTCAATACTCAAATACACCAAAATACATAAATTAGAATTTGAAACTATGGGTCTTACATTACTACCCCCCTAAAATTAGTTTCGTCCTCGAAACTTAAAGTACGAGTAACAATCCACACTAGGTTTGTACTCAAATTCAACATACAATGCACAACTTGTTTCACCCGGCCTACTCGAAGAAAGCATTGCCTACCCCTTTTCATAGGGTGCATAATAACTCTACACACTACCATAGCAGGTAAGGCTCGTCCCTTCCATTCAACATGATTTTGTCTACTATCAACAAGAGATTAAGGATGATCAAATCCTCAATTCGTCAATAAATAGCCAACAACCATGATGGTGGCTTGGACTATCTTAATTGAATTGTAATAGTGCTCCCTACGACTTGTACTTAAGGTTAACCTAATGTACAAGCGGTCAACAATCTTCTAAAATCCACTAAGTTTCCCTTATTTTCCTATAACTTTGATCCTGTCGATGAAGTACAATTGCCCATAGCTATGTCACCTAGCCTTATTTACATCCACTTGATACGAAACATCCCTTTGGTACCAAACTGAAACACTAAGTATGACACCAACACACTAAGCACAAAACAATCACTACAATCGAGAACTCCTAAATTTATCCGTTGTCCACAAATCCTCGATTTTTCTTTAGTCGTACAACTACGTCAAACTGTAGTGTTCTTATCTGTATGTTATTCCAATTATAACTTTAATAATTCTATCCCCACATCTGCTTGGTGATCCCAGCTTCCTCAAATATTTTCGAAGTCATGCCAAAGACTATACTACTTAGGACACACAAACTTTCTTTCAATTGAGTACTTCATTTCAAGAGTCACATTTCCAACAAAATCCAACTTGAATTTAATTTATAGATCAAGGTCTACATTTGTCTCATGCCTAATACCTCAAATTCACGCTTCACTAGACATTTTCTTACATACTTCGCAATTCTACACAAACTCATAAATAATTTTACTACATCTATTTCCAGCATTCATTCTGATACTTCTCAATTTCTCCGGATCCTTTATTTGCAGCTTGATGATTATATTTTCATTACGACATGTCAAACATATTGTATTTACTCCATCACTTTTCCATTTATTCAAACCTTAAATTTCTACCTCGAACCTTGATACATCTTCATTATTTTGAAATCATTACTTAGCTTACACTCGTATGTCTTTTTCTAGAAATTCCTCTCTTCTTTGACAACCACAATTGGTACACACTATTGTGCATTATATCTCAAATTTGAATTTTCTTTTGTCTTTCCTCTAACTATTAAACTTTCCTTCCTTTGAATAAGCTTGTTATTCTTGTCCTTAAGAATTCCTTCAACAATTCAAACCAAATCTTAATTCCTCCTAATTTTCACACTTCATATGAAATATTCTACATCCAAAATATATCTCAAACCACTTTTCACCTCTACCGTCATTCAACCGTCCATGTGGTCAATATCTAGAGTCCTTTATTTGCTTAGCTCATCTTCCATCATACTTCGTCTTTCCTCATTATAGTGATTTCAATAAATCAAGCCTTACTAGTACCCACCAAACTTTTCCATTTCATGCTCAATTCTTCCCTACCAAACAAACATTTAACTATGTTGACTAACGAACACAATAGCAACCTCCATGACATGCACCCAAGTAGTGCCTTTATATCATTGACATACCCTTATAATAACAATGTCTGAATTATAGGTGAGATAATTACTTTCATCAATCTTTAATTGTCATAAGCTACATATCTATGTGCAGCTCCAACGAGTCTTCGTAGCACGTTTTTCCAAAATTTGGTTTACTTGTTTGATTCTTATTAATTCCCAACCTTCACTGAGGTACAAAATAAAAGAGTCCCAACAATCGAATGTCCTATAGAACTATTCCTCAAACGTTCCCAATAGGCATCTTCTAAGGTATAGTTATCTATAAGCCTCATCCTCATAACTTTGCAGTAAAATATCTCCAAGAACAACATAACTTTCATCGTCCATCTAGTCACTGAAACGATCATTTCAAATCTTTATGCTTGACTTCCCAAGACCAATAACTAAACCATAAATCATTTGTTACATTTCTCCTTTTTCACTCTCGATTCATTGGATAAAATTCTAAAAAATCTTATCCTCAAAATCTCCAAATACTCATCCCGTAGTCTAAATTCATCCATTTCATCTTAAGATATACTACAAGGTCTTATTCATCATTGACCCTAATTGTCTTAGTAATAATGAAAACTCTTCTAATCATAACACAATATTATTAGTAAATCTTCAAACACTTCCATCCATAACATGAATTATTTATCATTTTTCTGCCTCAACTCCCTCGATTACACTAGTTTAAGGTGTTACTTGGTTCTCCATCCCACCTTGTGGATTTTAAATCATCAACAACAAAAAAACCAACTTAGGGTCTCAAATCAAATCTCGAATAATCCCTCCGACCTATCAAAATATTAACATTCTCCTAGTAATTACCATCCTTTAATAGTCTCTCAAAGCTTACATTGTTACAATCTCTAAATATTCTCGTACTATGTACTTTCAATTCCATTTAATAGTAACATGCGGTTCAATACATCAAGTATTAACTCCTTATGTTTTTCCGAACATCGCTCAAAATTCACACTTAGGCATCTATAGTTCCATCCAAAATCATTATCCATGCGTATTATCTCCTAAACCACAAAGAGATTTGTCACTTATCAACAAAATATATATTCTCACTCCTATACTTGTCATGAGATTCATAATTAATAATTCGAGTTGTGAATCTAGTTTAACTCGAATGCTCGACTTTATCCCTCAAGGTATCGACTATTCCTCAAAGCGTATTTTATCTAACCAAAGGAGTATTTACTCCTAATGTGCAGTGCCCCTTAACTTCTATACAAGTCTCTTTCATTGACACCTAAGCACCAAATGCTATTCCAAATGGAATCCATGTCTTCTCAATAATTCCATGGTGTTCACACCTCTTTGGCAATTATCAAACTTCATCCAGCCTCATCCTGAAATCTACTAGGCGAACATCTAATACTCTTCTTAAAAAGCTCTCCATTTAGATCTTTATATGAAATTGCCTATTAGTCTAACTTTACTCCATCCATACCTATCATCTTCGAGTTACCATCAACAATATAGCCTATGTGTCCTTGCAACCACTTCATAAATCCCATGACATTAAGATTCGTTCAATCCTACCTGACAATTCGTCTTTTCGAAGATCTATTCCACTTCTTGAATTCACTAATCAGCATTTTCTGAGTTGTAATCACCCTTGAACTTTGGAGGATGGTAAAGAAGAAACTCTTCCAATCCTCTTGACTCAGCAGCATGGATCTCTCTTTCCCCCTTTTCTACTTAGCATGCATGTACCTTTCAACTTAGCATACATGTACCTTTCAACTTAGCATGCACCTTAAAAGGGTTTCCATATGCCAAACTTGCATAAACAAAGTTCAAAAATGAAGTTTTAAACAAAATTGCACTGTTGTATTCGAATACAACATCTCTGTATTCGAATACAAAGATGTTTCATAAGTCAACAACAAAAACAAGATATCTCTATTCGAATACAACCTTCTGTATTCGACTACACATAAGTCATTAGCTAAAACAGGATGTTTGTATTCGAATATAACCTTCTATATTCGACTACACATAAGAAAACAACAGAAAAACAGCAAAATTCAACTTTTAAAAGAGTTTAAAAATCAATCAACACTTATACACAAATCCAAAACATTCACACTTAGCAATTATAGCACAATCACCATGACAACTTGAGTTTCGAAAAGGTTTTGCATGAAATCGCCTATTAGTCTAACTTTAATCCATCCATACCTATCATCTTCGAGTTACCATCAACAACATAGCCTTTGTGTCCTTGCAAACACTTCATAAATCCCATGACATCAAGATTCGTTCAACCCTACTTGACAATTCGTCTTTTCGAATAACTTTTCCACTTCTTGAGTTCACTAATCAGCATTTTCTGAGTTCAAATCACCCTTGAACTTTGGAGGATGGTAACGAAGAAACTCTTCCAATCCTTTTGACTCAGCAGCATGGATCTCTTTTTCCCTCTTTTCTACTTAGCATGCATGTACCTTTCAACTTAGCATGCACCTTAAAAGGGTTTCTGTAACGACCCAAAATTTTTTGTTTATCTAATTATTACTTAAAAATCTTTTTTTTTGTTGTTGTAAAAGAACGTGATGTAATTTACTAAAATATTATTTATTTATTCATTTACAAAATTAATATTATAATTGTTAGATCGATATACATTTATGTTCCAAAAATAAAATAAATTCTCTTTAAGTGAAATTCAAAAGAAACAATGTTGACTAAAACTTAAGGACATTCAATTGGAATAAAATCTCATTTCCACATTTTTATTAAAAGTTAATTATGACGAGTAAATAACTTTACAATACATCACAAAATTTTTAGTAATATAAAATATTATTTTTAAATAAAAGTCCCATTTTCCCACACGCGTGCACCAATCAAACATCATTCATGCAACTCAACTCTTTGAGATCATTAGTACCTAAATGTTGGTGTAAGGGGTCAGTTCATCCCACAGCAAAAATTAAACCAAATAATAAAATAACAACCATAAAATATGAATATAAAATCCTTTTGTAATAAAAGATTTAAAGAAATTGATTATTCAATAGTTCTCAAAGATATATCAAAACATTATAAAATGTATCTAAATAAGTAACAACCGTAGAGAAAATAGTTAAATAAAAATAAAAATAACAATAAAATGTATATAAGTTATGCATGCTCCTAAACATATATGATCCGGATATAACCAGTCACACAGGCGTCCACACAGAAGTCACCCATACCAATGGGGAAAATTAAACCAGCCACACATGCGTCCACAAAGATGCATATGATATGTTATGAAATGATAATGATGCTCAAGAAGTATATGACACCACTCACTTAAACAATCACACAAATCATCAACCACAAAGATAACAATATTTTAAACACAAATCACCCGCCACTTAGGCATCCACAAAGATAACAATTTTTAAAACACAAATCACCAGCCACCTAGGCAACCACAAAGATAATATTATTTAAAACACAAGTCACCAGCCACTTAGGCAACCAGAAAGATAATATTTAAAACACAAATCACCAGTCACTTAGGCAACCACAAAAACAAAATATTTTAGAATAAACTTTTTAATCACACAAGACATCAAATTTATATTCTCATGACGATTCATAGTTATAGCTCAATAACTTCAACACATCAAATATGCATGTGAACAAGTATCTCAAAATCATCATTTTCATTTTAATAATCCATAAGATTCGATTTGACTACGTATTATTGATAACAATTAAAACTCATATCACAAGACTACAATAGCAACATAAATTTCAATCCCTCCACTGTAAAGTTTTCCGCATTTTAAAAATGGACTATTCATTAACGCATTTAATAATCAATTTTCTCATATTATGAAAATTAAAGAAATATAAAATTCTCATCAATTTCTTCTAGACACATATATTGTTCATAAAAGTCAAGTTTTAATTTTAAAATACTTAAAAGTTCACACTTAAAATCAAATACACATCATAATAAAGATATTACTAATTACATCATTATAAAAATTATAACTTTATAATTAAATACTCTAAAACATGTAAAGCACTAAATATTTTCACTACAACATATCTATCAAGGTATAATAATAAAAATAATACTCTATATTTAATTTAATCAAGATAGAGGTATATAAAAATAAAAATAAAACAATAAAAGAATTATAGTTAATTTTTTTACGACGAAAATAAAAATCAATCTTTTTCTTTTAAGACATTCAGACATCATATCAATATCTTAGAATCGTTAATTCAATATTTAGTCTAACTCAGCATGGGGAAAAGCCCTTACCTTAGGCGCTTTCTTTCTTAACATCTCTAAATCCAAGAAAAAGTTCATGAGGCAATGATGAATTCAACACCCATAGATATTGAGATTTGTGACTTAGAAAATTATCTTAGAAGTGTATGAATGACAATTAGGTTTGACAGCAAGAGACCTACTGAAAATGTATGAACATAATAGCTATTTACGTTGCAATATTACGATTGAGTTCCTGTCTAAAATTGAAGTGCACTTAATTCCAAAATTATGCTACCAATAATTACTATTCATTTAATTTTATTAGGTTGTTACAAAGTCAATTGAAATCATGTGTATGAGTTAATTAGGATTAACTAATAAAATTCACCATATATTACAGGGTGTCACACTATTCATTTTAATTAAATAAATAAATTAGAGGGTGCCACATCACTCTTTTAATTTTTTATCTAATAGTTACGAAACCAAAAATAACATAAAATTATTTTTGTAGACAATTAAAATAAAATTATAATTTTTAGTTTAAAAGAGATGAATTCATGAGATACAAAAAGGAAACTAATCATGCACCAAAAAGAAATTCATAATTAAATTTACAGTCTTCCTTTAAAAAAATAAATTATAGGTATTAAAATGAGTTAATGCACATTATGCCAAGAAAACACCATAAATTGTCATAAAATCTTGTCATAAAGAGTAAAACAATGAGTCAAGTCACTAATTTTGTTTTTTTTTTTTTTGGATGGACCAAAAACATTTTCAAAACACTTATATATAAAGGTTGAATTTCACTAACTCTATAATATCTCCTAAAATGAATACTTATTTGGTCGTAAATAAAATTAACAAACAGTATATTTTTATAAATTCTAATTTAATTAAATAATTTAAATAATCTTTTCATCAACTAAAATAAATCAAGTAAGACAAAATTATCACTGCATGCAACGTACAAAAATAAAGTCAATGTATCTAACACATCAATTTCATGATTATCAAAAATAATCAAATAAACAAAATACACAGTTGTCCACTTAGGAAATAATTATGTCATAAACCGTTCTAATGTAATTGTCACATCAAAACAATTAAGTAAAATAAAGGTTATAACTATTCAAGTAAAATAGGGAGTAGTAAATTTTAATTTAATTTATTTACATGTAGAATAAATTATTAATTAAATAATAAATTACAAAAATTACTAAAAGATGCATATATAATATATATATAAAAATATTGGGGTGTTACAGTTTCCATATGCCGAACATGCATAAACAAAGTTGAAAAATGAAGTTTTAAACAAAATTGCACTGTTGTATTCGAATACAGCATCTCTATATTCGAATACAAGGCTGTTTCATAAGTCAGCAGCAAAAACAGGATGTCGCTATTCGAATACAACCTTTTGTATTCGACTACACAAAAGTCAGTAGCTAAAACAGGATGTTTGTATTTGAATACAGTCTTCTATATTCGACTACACATAAGAAAACAACAGAAAAATAGCAAAATTCAACTTTTAAATGAGTTTCAAAATCAATCAACACTTATACACAAATCCAAAACATTCACACTTAGCAATTATAGCACAATCACCATGACAACTTGAGTTTCAAAAAGGTTTTGCAATCAATCACACTTACACAGAAATCCGAAATATTCACACCTGGCAATTATAGCACAAACACCATGACAACTTAAGTTTCGAAAAGGTTTTGCAATCAATCACAGTTACACACAAATCCAAAACATTCACACTTGACAATTATAGTACAATCACCATGACAACTTGGGTCCAAACACTCAATAATAATATTGAATCAAACATGACTCGTGTGCCAAGCACCCTAATGCAATGCGTTAATGCCAAAATGCATGGACTCAGAATTCCAATCAAAACCCTCATCGAAAGGGCGTAAATCATAATTGTATCGCCTATAGCATGTCTTATACTAATTATCAAGGTGCCACCCATCACAAGCCAACACAATTTACTAAAGTGTCGCCTATCACAGGCCTTACACTATTTTCTAGTGCAATCTCTCACAGACAAGCACGACGCAATAATCCCGTAAGGATAAGATGAACCAACAAATCACATGGAATCATCTTGTGGCCCATCCGGTCACCACTATCACCATGTCCCATCTGGTCTCCATGTACAATGAAATGAATAAGCATACTCTGACTCTATCCACGGCAATCATTAAGTAAATGCAGATATTAAAAGATTCCTCATTTTTAATACTCATTTAACTCTAACGATTTTCACGACAATAATTAAGTAAATGCAGATATTAAAAGATTCCCCATTTTTAATACTCATTTAACTCTAACAATTTTCAAATTCCACAGTGACAAAACCTTTAATTTCAAAGTAACCTTTTATTCCTTAGTTGATTTCATATTAGAATTATGTTTTTCGGTACAATAATTGTGGTATTAAACTATTGCTTCTACAAATAGTTTAATTGGTTTCATGACCTGCATTTGTCCCTAGACTACAATATCATGAATTTCTCATCTCAAGCATATGTAAAGTCCAATTATGTATCAAAATACGAATCGTCAAACATTTTAAAGTTGGTCAAGCAATAAAAAGTATTATGCACATAGATAATAAAAATAATTCAATAAACTTATTCATATAACTAGGAATCAAATCAAATAAATAAGGGTTTCATCATGTTTCACTCGTCCCTAAAAAATAATGTTTAGTTACTCATGAACGAGATACAATAGATAGAGATTAAAGAAGAATTACAAGAAAGATTCATGAAAGATTCTTGATAAATCTCCTCCAATGGTGTTAGCTACAACAGTCTTTGAGTTTCTCCGCTAGGGCACAACTCTAGAAGCTTCTCCATAGTCCAAAAGATACGTAGAAAATGAGAAGAAAAAAAGCAAGTTTTAATGCATAGTGATGCGTGCCACGCGCTCCAGGAGCGGAATTTTTGCTTCAAGCATATTTTGACAGATTCGGTGGTGCAGAAATGCACCTCAAGCATAGATATTGTGCTTTGGGCCCAAACATCCTATGTATGATAGTTATAGCCTTTTCCCTTCTTTTGAGTCCAAATTTTGTTATGATATCTTCATGAAAGTTGTAACTATGGATCTAAGATTTTAATTTGAACTTGGTTTGACTCTAAATGGAAATCTACAACTCAATATATGGTTGAAATACTCCACACCAAAATTCAGCACTACTCTAAAACATAGAAACAACGTGAAACAATGAAAAATATCTACTTAATCAAGGAAATAAGGACATAATCATTGTATTAAATGCAAGTACTAGAATCAAAAAAATATATCAAATAACACCTTCAAATAACTAATAATTAAAGATAAATAAGACTAAAAATAGTGAAAAATATGCATACGATGAAGAGTTATCTCAATTTTTTCTTATTAACTTTAAGTAACCTTTCAATTAAGTTGTTGATGTCCAATTGGAGTAAAACCAAGTGAAAATGAAAGCTAAGGTTTATGGCTACAACTTTCATGAAGACACCAAAACTAAATTCAGACTCTAAAGAGACTAAAAATGCACTAAACACTAGATAAAAGATGTTGGACGCTTGAAGCACAAACTGGCGCCTGAGAGCATTTCTGCACCAGACCTACCAGAATGAACTTGAGGCGCTCCTGAGGCACAAGACACGCCTCATAAGACATTAATACATGTGTTTCTCACTTTTTAGGATTTTTTGGACTGTTGGGAAGTTGGGAGACTTGTGCCATAGCGAAGAAACTCAAAGGCAGCCGTTTCTAACACCATTGCAGTAATTTTATCAAGAATCTTTTTTATAATTGTTTTCTAATCTCTATCTTTTCTATCTATATCATGAGTAACTAAACCCTATTTGTTAGGGATGAGTGTAACAAGATGAAACCTTTATTTTTTCGATTTGATATCCAGATATATGAATGAGTATATTGAATTATTTTTCTCATCTTTATGCTTAATGCTTTTTATTGCTTGATAAACTTTAAAATGTTCTACAATTCATATTTTGAAATGGAAGTGGATTTTATGAATGCTTGATATGAGAAATTTATAATATTGTAGTCTAGGGATAAATGCAAGTCATGAAACCAACTAAATTTGTTGCAAAGGAAGTGGTCTAATAAGAGAATTCTTGTACCGAAAAGCTTAATTCTAATCTTAAATGCACTAAGGAATTAGGGGTTATTTTGGATAAGCAAATATTAAGTCGGGAAATTTGATAAACTCCACTTTAAAACACTTTTTTGGAATTGTTTTGGGTTATTTGTAGAGCAATTATAAACTGATGTATAAATTATTTATTGGATTTTCTCTATTTTTAACAAAGAAATAAGAAAAGATAAAAAAGAATACATGTTTAATTTATTTTTTAAGCAAAAAAATAAAACAAAGGAATCACCTGATTAACTTAACATCCAACTATATCGACACCCTAAGTTAATCACCTATCATTAGCAGCACTCTAAAATATTATTAAACGTAAAAAAAATGATATTTGAGAACTATACCAAAACCCAATAAAACAATCATTAGAGATACAAACTATTGTCTCGTAATAAACCTTAACTGGAAAACCCATAGAATAAAATCAAGGTAAAGGAAACAAATAGTGTGCAATAAACACATACACATATTAGAAAATCAATATTGAGGAAAAGAAATCTTATTTCTAGTGAAAACATCGAAAATATTAAAATAAAAAATGTCTCACCAATGACTAATAAAAATCTGAAGTCTCAAATTAGTCATTTTACTCCTACATTTATTTCATTATCTAAAAATATGAGATATATTTAAACCTCATTGTTTTAACTATCTCAAGACAATTAAGTAATTTATTTCTAATAGATCAAGGAATAAGGCTAGTATTCCCAAAAGTCAAATTTATCAATTGCAAATCAAATTCAATCCATAAAAATCATTATTTTCTCATAAGTTGTTTCAATATAAATCATAACTCCCGTAACCCAACATATAATGCAGTTCTAATCTCCAAATTCATAGCAAAACAACTCAAAGAAAAATTGTCCCTAAATATACCTCCACAATTAGTAGGATCGAGACATCTAGATACAACTCAATAAGTGTTAAATATAATCCAATACCCTTTGGAAGCTACATATCACTTCCTTGACGTCCTTGACGGTAAATGCTTTAGAAGGATGAGTTCAAACTTGAAAGTATATGAGAATTTGAAATTTATGGATAGATTCAAAGATTGTGCTAGACGTTTGATTGTCAGATAAAGATACATTGACAATAATTTTGTTGATAACAACATGAAAAACAATACTTTTTCCATTAAATTGATCATGATTTATATAATACAAAATAGTATCAATAGTAAAGGTGATGATGGAAAAAATAACATATTTGCATTGATGAGACAAACCATTGTCACATGTGCCAACAATATTTTGAACCAAACTAATATCAATTTGAGAATGAAAAATTGAGCTTAAATAACACTAAAGTCTAGCAGTAAAAGAGCAAGAAAAATAGTGATGAGTGCTAGTTTCCATTTAACATTTCCAGAGTTCACATTTTGAAATAATTTGACAATGTCAAGAGATTACATTATCATTAGTAGGAAAGTAGGCATCTTGTTAGGCAAAAATCTCAAATACCTGAGAGATATAAATACATGAATGTTACTATGGCAAGTAAATTTGCCCCAATGAATTTTGCCCAAAAAGCATGAAGAATAGATGAACTTACTTAAAACTTAATACGTTTCAATTTTTTATTCTCCATGCCAGACGATCCTCACAATGAAAATTAGGAATAGTAGTCTTGGCAAGCAAGGCAACCAACTAGAGGTAAATATGTAAGAGAACAAAAGGAACACCATCTTGAATGAAATGATTGACAGTGGCATGAACATAAAATTATTTTTCCTCGTCAATATTAAGAGTAGAAACCAAATATGTTAGAACCAAGTTGGTTTGAAGAATTATGACCTTTATGTTTTTTTTTTATAAAAATATTATTTTGTGGGATCAATTTAATGTACTTATGTTGTATTTTAGCGTGCAACCTTCAAAATTGGTAATTCCATATAAGTTCACATTGCATCCTCCAATGTTAGATCTAATTTAGACAGACACCAAGACTCCACTTTTTATTTTCGTACTCTAAGTTTGGTGAATGTGCTCAAAAACACACATCTGTTGATTCTATTATTACAAGCAATGCTCTAATTAGCCTGGCTCTAACGACTAGAACATACATCCAACTATTTTGCTTCTGATAAATTGTGTCAAATATTTGATTGTTTAACTCTGATAATATTCAACCCTCTAATACTTCCACACTCTAATAGTAGTCAACACTCAGAAGAAGAGAAAGCTTTTACGCATCACCAAATAAACACTCTAAAGGTCTATGCAACATCATCTAATCACAATATCCTCTACTCCTTCTATTTCCATATCAAGATTTGGATAATCAATTTTAATGACATTTTTTACAAGGTTTAATGGAAAATCAATCTTAGAAGATTTGATATAAAACTTCATGATACATGTTGATTTCTTGGAATCTGGACAAAGGCCAAAAAATCTAAAAATAATAATAAAAGCAACAACATAATGTAATAATCACTATACAACTATCTCTACATTCTTGATATTTACCTTTTATCTTGTCTAAATGTTGAGAAATATTTTCTTGAGAAAACAATATTGTAAACACCCTCTTACGAGAGTTATTCCAAAACCCTTAAACTTTTGTTTTATAACCTAGTCGAGTAGTGGATGCATCCCTCAATAAATTGATTGCACTAAGCTAAAATGTTGAGAAGACTTAAACACAATAAGTTTGACTAGAAGGTGTTTTGTGGAAATGTAATTCACTTGGTTAAATAGTGGATTAAATCCTTCAGATTGAAGCGAATTGATGTATCAACCGTGTTAGTGGTGAATAAGGCTAAATTAGTTGTGTCGTTCAATTCAAACCCTCTATTCAGGTTGAAGCGAATGGATGTATCAACCGTGTTAAAAATAAAATAAAATTCAAACCCTCCATTTCTTGTGTTTCTCATTCTACAATTGACATTAGAGCTCGTTCTCAAACATGAGCACTTAACTATGTTTGAGTAAAGATATGTGCTACTATGACTAACTCTAGTGACAATATTACATGTGGGCCTTTCTTTTCAACCCTAAGAAGAGCTCTCTCTACTTGAATAAATAAGACACATAGGCTACAATATTTTGGTCTTTCATCTAAGGGTGTCCAATACCCAACAATTATGACTTACGAGGGATTTGGGATTTCCTTAAGATTTGGTGCTTCAAGAATGAGCAATTTACTTTAAATTATAAAGTGAATAATGTTAACTATTGATCATCAAAATAAATGGTTGTTATTTTATACACATACATAACAAATTAGAGCGAGTATAATGTCAACCATTCATAAATGAAAAGTCTGAATTGAAATTTTAAGAATATCAACATATAAAATTGATGTGTTATATTTATTACCTACTTTTCTTAATATTTGTAAAGAAGATAATGAATAAAAAGTTATAAATAAAGATGAAGGTAGTAATTAAATTTAGATTATTGCAAAAACATTTTTTTTATGAAGGAAAAAAACAAATAATAGCAATAATGTTATATTTCATAAGTTTAAATGATATAAAATAAAACAAATAATAACAATAATGTTATAACTCATAAGTTTGAAAATTATAAGATAAAACAAATAATAACAATAAATATTGAGGAATACAAAGAGTTTTAAACGTAGTTATTAAATTTAGAGTTACATTTCAATTCAATGGATCTCCACTCATACAACAAAATCAACAATATTGAAAAAACTCCATTATCACAAGAAAAGCTCTATTGATTTCTTGTCATCACCAAATTTAAGGATAGCTGGATATAAATATATAATAAGAGGAGACACAAAAGAAGAGGTGAGTAGATCTTCCATCATATAAAATAAATAAGTAAAAAATAGATGATCATGCATCCATGAATCATATATAACATGATCACAAAAATCAGACGATATAAAAGAATGATCTTTTAATGTTCAAAATGCACTCCTTGAAATTCATGTGGTTCCAACATAATGTAGGAAAACATGGATTGAGAAGTTATGCTTTATGTCATATGCAAAGTGCAACACCCCTCTAAATTATATGCATTGTGTGCACTCTCACAAAGATGATATTATCAAGTAATTATAAGTTTTACAAAGACCTCATATAGATAACACCTCAAAGTGTAAAACTCAATAAATTACTATCCTCCCATAAAGTCTAAACTTCAGTTCTATGTTTTTTAGATGATATATCAAACACCTAATTCTTAATAAAACATTTACGTGATTCTAAAGCTACTAAGGAGATTGAAAGTTCACAAGAAATATATGAACGTGTGAGAGAAATTATATATAAGAGGAAAAAAAACATTACAATGGAAAAAGAAAATTAAAAGCTTTAACATAATAGAGAAATTAGTTTTAACTTAAGTGTTACCTTATACATTCACAATGACGATCAAGGCAAATCATGAATTGGATAGGAGGACACTCGTACTTTTTACAATCAGTTTCTAACTTACAACTATGTTTATGTTTTGCTGCATGGTAAAATAAAAATAAACAAATGTTGTTTAAAGATGATGGAAGGTTTTGTATAACAAGAAAATATGAGGATAAACTTACCACCAACGGCGACTAAAAGAAGAAATAGGGACACTAAAAGGATCATAGTGTAAACAACCTTGAGCGTTTCAGCCATTTTTTTCTACCTTTTTATGTGATAAGTAAACAATTGCTTCATCACCTTATATAATAGTAACCTAATGTTATGTTTACTTCCATTAAATTGTTTTTAGGAGTTATGTTAGTGCACGAAACCCTTCATTACAATTACAATAATTAAGAAGTGTCTCTAATGTACATTGAGTTATCATGTTTGTCCCTTCAACTAATGTAATTGATAACTTGACCTTAGAATATAAAAATATTATTTATAACTAGAGTTCATTCTTATTTACGATTTTTTATATTTAAAACTCAACTGTCTCTTTTTATCTTTTGTCTTGTCTAAGTGTTGAAAAATGTATTTCATAAAATACACATTTGTAATCAATTCTTGTGAGAATTTTTCACAAAACCCTTAAATTTGTTTTTTTGCAAACTTGATGGAGATCAATAGTAATCCTCCTCTTAGGTTTGATTTTTTCTTGAAGCATATAATCTCCTATAGTTTTGCTCTTATGTTTGATTTGTTCTTGGTTATCAAGGATATAATCTCTCATAGTTTTCCTCTTAGGTTTAATTTTTTTTTAGTTATCCAAATATAATCTCCCATAGTTTTCCTCTTTACCATATTTTTTATTCTACAAAACCAAAATCAACTGCAAACAAATTCCGAGGAGATGGTGAGCATGAACAAGTAACTAAAAAAAACTAATAAAATTAATAACAGCTAGATAAATAAATTAATAAAAAAACTAATAAATTTTTTTCTTTTTAATTAACTAGAGTACAACAAAATTTAAATGATAATAATAACAAAGAAAAAGGACATATTAAAAAAATTAAATATATTAATAATAGTAACAACAAAAATTTAAACAAACTGATTTATTTTTTTGGTTTTGGATAAAATAATTAAAATTAAACTAAATAAAACAATGTCAAAAGTAATAAAAATATTTCACGCTTAATATTGTTAATTTAATACATGACAACGGTGCCAAAAACTTGTTGGGCAAAATTCTGCAAATGTACAAATTTACCAAATAGTAGTATATAAAATTATCATATCCACATAGATGAATTTAACAACTACTAAATTAATTAAGATGTTATATTATTTAGACTAATGAAAATTATTGTTGATTCGTGATAACAAAAACATAAAATTTATAGCGAAAGTATATAACACAACTTTGAATTAATAGAAAGTCAACCTAGGATCATGGTCTCACTTGTAGTATCAATACCTCAAGTCCTAGCTTTATATAAATTCTTATTTATTTTCTCAATTATCAATCTCTCTTTAAAAATATTAACAAAGATTTGTCATTTAATGTAATATTTGTTTCCCTAAATTAATTATTTAATCTATCATACAAAATATATAATTAAGAGAAAGCATAAAGAACCAAGAGGTTGAGTGATTGAAAGATTAGTATCTATGTTTTGCCATACGAGATTTCTATTTTCAATTATCCTATAGATCTACCAACTAGTTGTAGTTGGTCAGTAGTCAATTGATTGATTAAGGCATGCAAAGGTCCGCCATCCAAAACATGTAAATAAAACAATAGAATAATTTAATTGAGATAAACAACAAAAATATAAAATAAAACTAAAATTTAAAACTAAGACATAGTAAAAAAGGTATCTTAATCACAAGAGTCACCAAAGACCCTAGAAGAGAGCTTAGTTACTCATTAACATATAGAAAATAAAGTTAATAATAAAAGTGTTCATCAATTATAGAAAAAAGAAATAAAACTCTAGAAGAGTATGATTTTTTTTTCTCCAAAATTTGAGACACTTTACTCCAGCTTCAAACACTCCTAAGTTTCTACATTGTTTTTCCTTATTTTCTCTTTCTCTAGTTTTTCTGCTTCTCCAATTGTGTTTCTCTTGTGTGGCTCCCTTTTTGTTTTGATTTCTCTTTGTTATAATAACAAGAAGATCTTAAGTTTTTGCAACAACTTTCTCCCTTTCTTTGACATCATTTTGCTATCATAAAATTCAACCTTTGAAGCATGCATCAAACCTCTTTCTCTTTCTTGTAGTCATTAATTGGAATATTAAACTTGATAAGTTTTTTGCACTAAAAACATAGTAGATTTGACCAATTTGACTTATTTTATCATCTCATGATCAATTATGCAAATATCATAAATAATTGAATAAACAAGAAGAAGTTGACATCAAAACTATAAAATAAGACAAAATAGAGGGTGAATACCATCTTAAAATCCTATAAAAATAGGTTTGTCAACACTCATCTAATATAAAATCATTATATGAAAAACTACAAATGAAAGTAAAATTCTAATTGCCTCTAACCTCGCCACAAGAGTGAAACTTTCAGTATAATCAATAACTTACTGCTGATTGTGTCCTTGAGTTACAATCTAGCTTTATTTCTGACCATTTCACAATTCTCATTCAATTTGGTTTTGAAAACCCACTTGGTTCTAATTGATTTATTTTCTTTAGGCTAGTAAGATCACATACGTCACAATATCTTCATCTTCTTCCATATAGAACACTTCATACTTCTTGACAAGTAAGTTTTCCTTAGCTTTTTTTTACTTGCTTATTTCCTTCATAGATGAAAACCAAAGCATCAAAGTTAATCTTTTATGTTTATTTGTTGCTTCATTTTTAGAACTCTTTAAAGGTGATAGTATTCATCATGAAAGTTATGTTTCTTATGATGCATCTTGTATTGTTTCTTTTGATCAGAAATGAGATCCTTTCTAGATATTTTAACACCAGCAGCTTCTTTTGGAGAATCATAGTCATCTTTAACTATGTCCTAGAGTTTAGGATCATGAGAGATGTAGAAACTTCTAAGCCTTTCATTATTCATCAAATAGAGGAGACTTATTTAATATTTCCACCTATAACTTCATCACCAGAGTTAGTCATAATAACACATATCTTTCATTAAACACTTTTAAGTGCTCAACTTTTTCGAGTTTGATGCCATTTATAGAACGAGAAACATAAGATAGTGGGACTTTGAATTGTGTTTTATTTTAAAACCGTTTTAACAAAGCTAAAATAAAGTGATGAAAACAAAGCAAATAATAGAAACATGATAATGACAACTAATTTATTCTTGTTCACCACCAACAAGGTAACTACGTCTAGCCCTTTCAACCTTAAGGATTTAATCCACTAATTAATCAATTGAATTAACTTTCATTGAACACCTACTAGTCAAACTGATTGTGATCAAATCTTCTCAATCTTCTAGCTTAGTATAGTCAACCTATTAAAGGATGCAACCACTGTTAGGTTAGGCTAAAAAAGAACAAGTTTAAGGTTTTTGTGAATAACTATTATAAGAGGATGTTTACAATGTTGTACTCTTACAAAATATTTATTGGTATTTAACCAAGACAAAAAATTAAGAGTAAAAATACAAAGACAGTTGTATTGTGGTATGTTGTTGCTTGTACTTTAAAATAAGGGTTGCACATCCTTTTATATAATTTTTTAGGTTTTCTGATCGTTGTCGTGATTGCAAGAAATCAACATATATCATGATATTTTGTATCAAATCTTTTGAGATTGATTCGCCATTATACATTTTTAAATATATTCTTGAAATTGAGTACGTGATTTTCTGGATGTTCAGTAGAGGATGCGCAAAAGCTTTGTCTTATTCAAAATGTTGTCTTTTCATAGCATTGACTTTTTAGAACATTGACTTTCAATAGAGCATAAACTATTAATAGAGTCATACGAACAAATGCTTGATACATTATAGGCAGACAATCACTTGCTTGTCAAGGTTATTAAAGGTGGAGAGATCAAATGCTTATTGTGATTATTAGAGTTGGACTAATCAGAGCATTTCTTGTATTTGATAAAGTCACTAGAGGTGAGTTTTAGAGCGCATTCACTCGACTTAGAATGCAGAGAATATAGTGGAGTCTTGATGTTCGTTTAACTTAGACTATGAGATCAGAGGAAGCAGCGTGAACTCATATAGAATAACCTAATATGGAGACTGGACACTAAAATAGAACATTAGTCCTTTAAATTATTCTCACAAAATAATATAGTTATCATCAAACAAATAATGGTCATAGTTCTTCAAATCAACTTGGTTCTAACACTATTTTCCTCCATCTTGGTTTTATCCCTTTAGGTTTTTCTAGTAAGATTTTTAATGAGGCACTATTGTCTACACTTGTCTAGTTAATTTAGTTTTGGCCTAATCCCCCAACTTTTAGTTTTTTATTTTTATTTTATTCATTGCATTTATTAGGATGCTACAAATGATATGTGGTATTTTTGATGTCTCGCACTCTAATTTTTGTCCAAAAAAATTTTTATGGTTATGTCATGCTTGTCCTTTTAGCTCACTTAATAATCACTTGATATATGTATGAATCTCATATTAAATATTTCGTCATAAGAGTTCATCTTTTATCTACCAATATTTCATTATTTTTAATTTCTTTTATGGCCTTTCATGATGTGACAACATATATATTTAATTACTAATTCAAAATTTTGTTTGATCAAATTTAACGTATAAAACAACTTACTCAATTTAATTCAATACCCAAAACAATTGTAAGTGGATAGCCAAATACGGTTTTAGACCAAGCTAAAAGTAATCCCATTAACAATTTAATGCAAAAAGGGGTTTTGACTCAAAGTAAGCAGAATCAGCTAGAGTAGTTAGATATTAAATTTAAATTATTCAAGTTAATTTGAACTACACATAAGTACGCAAGGCCTATTTTCATAAGACCCACAATTAGGGAGAGATAGAAAGCTTACCATTCAACCGCCTTAATCTAGAATTCTGGGAATGCAAAGATTAGAAAGGCACATCCACAGTCAATCACAAGTTTGAGAAAGACAAACGCGAGTAAGTCGATTAATTTGAAGTGAGTGCGTAATTATAAAACCGTATTACACTGTGAGCATAGCCGTATCAAATTTTTTGAATGCTCTAAAAGTTAGGTCCATAAAATCTTAACATTAAGTAATCACAATTAAGAGTTATTAGCTCAATTACTTAAGAAATTTCAAGTTCGTTAATAGTAGTTTCAAAAAATCCTTCCTAAAATTTGAATAACTACTAAATGTATCTACAAGGAAAATTATGCATCATCTTTGAATTAGAGTAAGGATGAAACATAAAACTTTGTGGGAATCAAAAGTTATTTACTATTGGATCATAGAATATGTTAATGAGTGTACTTAAAAATTGTTGAAGTCGCACCTTAAAAATCTCATATTTTGATTAGTTTTCAACTCTATACATACTAAAGTCTTACATTGGATAGAAAAAATATGTGGGTTTGCTTACATCATTATTTAAAGAGTTTCAAACTCTCTAGAAAAGTACACCAAATTCGAATGCATTTCTCAACTTTCTTTTTTCTTCCTTTTCTATTTTGCTTGACTTATTTCCAAGCCACTTCTCTCATTTCTTTATGTTCCTTTGATATTTATGAGCGGTTTTGAACCGTTGTCCCTTTAAATTTTTGAGCGGTTGTTATGTCATAGCCCTATCGATTTTTAGGACGGTTTTGTACCGTAGTCCTATCGATTTTTAAAGAGGTTGTTATACTGTAGTTTTGTCGATTTTTGAGTGGTCCTAATACCACAATCTTTTTAGAGCGGTTTTTTATATCGTAGTGTTGTCGATTTGTTAGTGGTTCTAATATCACTATGAGTGGTTTTTGTGTTGTAATCTTGTGTAGCGGTATGTGTGTCGTAATCTTTTAGAACGACTTTTTTTTTGTGCCATAGTCCTTTTGATTTATGTGTGGTCAAAATTTGGGCAGTGAAACTTCGATACAATGAAATTGGGCTATTTTATCTTGAAGACTTTGTGGTTGATAGTCTACCTTGCAAAATTTCAACAGTTCCGCGAAACTTTTTAAAATGAGCGACCTAGTCTGCGACTCAACCCAATTATATCTTCAATGGCATAAATTGATTTTGAAATTTTTTTCAAAACTGTCCATGTTAACCGAAGAAATTATTTGATTTGGTGCCTCTAATTTCAATAAATTGTTAAAATGAAGCAAACATAAAAGGATAAGAAAGCTAAAGAATTAACCCATGGGAGGATAATGATTACTCTATAAGAATTATAGTCTTATTGGACTTGCTGATGATATGTATAACTACTACAGTTCTAACTATACTATGAGCCACTTCATCAAGTATCAAATGACCGATGATAGATTCACGGGGGCTCACTTCTGTAAATTTCGGAAGATAACTCATGATATCATCTATTAAGATACGCTACTCATGACATATTTAAATTAAATATTGAAATTTAATGTCTTCTTCTATTCGGATTTTGGAATCAATAAAATGTGTCATTCTGCTTACATGTGTGATTTTAATTTTTGACATGCTAGACTCTATGATGTGAACATATCTGATTTCAAACTTAAGCAACTTAGGTTTAATTCCAAAGTTATCTTTAAATGATTTTGAAAAATGTGATTTTTGTACTCAAGCTAAAATAACAAAGAGTTCACATAAATATGTAGTTAGAGAATATGAGTCTTTAGATTTATTACACTATGAAATATGTGAACTTGATGAGTTTTTAACAAGAAATGAAAAATAAAAGTGAAACGCTTGACATGTTAAAGATCTTTGTAATTGAAATTGAATATAAATTTAATAGAAAAATAAAGAGATTCCAAGTATGATTGTAGTTTGTTTAATGAGTTTAATCAATTGTCTAGAATTATACGTAAGCTGCACCATAATTACTTGAAATGAATGGTAAAGTTGAAAATAAAAAATTGAACTCTTACTGAACTAGTTGTTGCTAATATGCTTAACTCCGGTGCTGCATCTCATTGGTGTGTAGAAAATATATTGCTTATTTTCTATTTTTTGAATAGAGTCCCTAAATCTAAAAACAAAACATCTCCTAAGGAGATGGTGAAGAAAAGACAATTGAACTTGTCTTATTTTAAAACTTAGGGTTGTTTGACTTATGTAAAAATCCCCGATACCAAGCGAATTAAACTCGCAAGTAGAGCATATGAATGTATATCATTGGGTATGCAGTAAACGCTGAAGCGTATAGGTTATATGACCTAAATACGAAAGTGATCATAGAGTCAATTGATGTTGACTTCTATGAAAGTTCATTGCCTATCAAATCCAGAAATAGTGGGGGCAGTGAACCAAGTCATGTTTCCATGACATGAAGAACTAAAAGCAACAAACAAGGTGAAATAGAAATCCAAAGAAGTAAGAGAGTTAAAGTTGCTAAAGATTATGGACTCCACTATACGGCCTATACTATAGAAAAGAATCCTACAAATCTTTAAGAAACTTTGTCATATTTAGATACAGATTTATTGCAAGAAACAATAAATGATGAAATAGATTCTCTAAAGTCTTACATGACCTGACATTTTGTAGACTTGCCTCATGGTTGGAAATCAATAGGTTGCAAATGAATATTGAAAAGGAAAGTAAAACCTAATGGGAAAATAAAGATTTCTTTGAAACCTTTTAATTGCTCACTAGAATTACATCCATTAGGGCACTCATCTCACTTGGTACACCAAATGGATGTCAAAACTACTTTATTAAATGGTGATTTGAAAAATGAATTCTATATGGAACAACATGAAGGTTTTGTGATTCATGGACAAGAATACAAAGTCTGTAAGTTAGATAAATCTATGTATGGTCCTAAACAAGCTCCTAATCAATGACGTAAAAAGTTTGATAAACTAATTATATCGAATGAAATTAAAGTGAATGAAAGTGACAAATGTATTAATTACAAATCTAAAAATGACATTTTCACTATCATATGTCTCTATGGAGACGATCTACTCATATTTTGATTCAAACATTCATGTTGCAAATATTGTGAAATTATTGTTGTGTAACAACTTTATATAAAAGACCTCGAAGAAGCGAGTGTAATCCTAGAAATAAAGATTATTAGGTCAAAAAATGAAATTTATTTGAATCAGTCTTACTATGTTGAAAAAATTCTAAACAAATATACTTTGACTGTAAATCTGTTTGCATGTAAGACCCTTAATTTAAATCCTAAATTTTACAATTTTAGGGTATTTTATGATAACATTATTGATATTGTAAAATATAAAAGATCAAATTGTCACTTAAAATCAAAATAAATTACCAAATTAAAAAAAGAAAATAATATAAATGACTAAATTATTAACTGAAATTATGTTAAAAGAGTGCGGATTTTATTTAGCCTATTATTTAATAAGATGAGTGTTTAAAATAGTTAATTTTAAGGGTTTAATATTCATGCCAATGTTTTATACTAAAAATTAATATAAATTATTGATTTAATGATTATTCAGTAATAATAAGTTATAACTATACAATAAGATGATATAATTAATAAGGATTTTATTCATGGTCAGTAAAATTAATTTACACGCGTATTATCTTTTGCCTTACATATATATGTCATGGTATTTCTACGTTAGTATATTTTTTATAATTTTTTCTTAAATATAGTTTTATAAATTCAATTTTATCTTAAAATTGTCTTTATTATTAATATTTATTAAAAAAAATTTAAATAATAAATAAAGACGAGAAGGAAAAAAAAAACAAAGAACGCGAACGAGCAAACATATACTCTTTCATTTTATTTTTATCATATAAGTTCTTTTTTTTTTTTCCTGCCTTTTTGTCTGTATCTTAACTTGTTTTAACCTTCATTGATTACAAAAAAAACGATATTATAACAATATCAAAATTAATTGAATTTAAAATAAAAGAAATTACAAAATATAAAAATTAACTGACGAGGAAAAAATATATATTTAACCGTTATATTATTTCAATAAAAATGTGTCGACAAAATGTGTTGGGAGAATTATGTTAAAGAAACTGTTGTTAGCATTGTAACATCGACGTACATACCACACCCCACCCAAATAGCTCCAATAATAATTTGGTAGAATTTTGATAGATAGAACTTGTTTGTGTATATATAAAGAGTAAAGCGCTATAGCAAACTATGCCTTAAAGCCGACAACATATTAGATATGGGAAATTTATGCTCCCGACATGGAAAGAGAAGAGATTTTAAAATAAAGAAGAACAATGGAGGCGCCAAAAATGGTAACATGGTTTTTATGACCTCTATAGCAACCCCTCCTGTTGACCCCACTTCAGTTGAAAATCATGGCCACCATGGAGGACATGGAGGCGGATGCGGCGGCGGCGATGGTGGTGGAGGACACGGTGGCGGATGCGGCGGTGGTGGAGGATGTGGAGGTGGCGGCGGTGTCTTATGAGATTTTTGCAATTAATATTGAAGTATTGACTTAGTCAAAATTTACACCTTGGTGTTGTTGTAATGTTCTGGAAAAAAAACCTACGTAATCTCCCTACTCCCTATTCTATCCTTATTTATCTGTATCTTATCTCTTTAGTGTGCGATTGATTTTTCTGGGAATAATTTTGGTTAAAATTGCGTTGAAAGTGATATTCTTTATGCCTAGACGCTTATGACAGTGATTCTAATAATTATATAATTGTAAATCAACAAAATAATCTTTAATTTCGTAGAACACTTCCTGACTTCCAAATATATTCATGAAATTATAAATATTTTAAATATGTTTAATTTTATCAAGAATTATTTCCAATAATTTTTTTTAATGTTGATTCAAGGCAACTCTTGTGTGGTCACAAAATTCCAAAGACAAGTTTTACACACATTCAAACAAAAATAAATAAAAAATCAACTAATATCTATTTTTTAAATAATTTAATAATATATTTTTATGTGTGTCAAAATTTTGTAATCTTTTAGATATTTTATGTGGGTCCAATAAAGCCATAAAATTAGACAACTGACAATTAAATGTCGTATCAACCAAATTTTACCATCAAATTGGTCTCTCAATTATACTATTTGGGGTCAATTTGGTCTCCATAGCTACATTTACTACTCATTATCAATTCGATCTCTATACCTAATTTTAGCTTTATCATTATCTTGGAAAAGGGTGTGTGGATAAGGGGTGTGTGGTTAAGAGGCAACCTGTTCTCCAATTCATATATATACCATAGAGCACAGGCAGGCCAAGAAGTTACGTATCTTAAATTTATTTTAAGATTTTAATATGATTTTAGTTTTTATAAATATAATGTGTTTTTGTAAATAAATTGTGTTGTAAATAAATTAAGTTTTTACATGAATATTAAAAATAAATTATAAATGTGTGTTATTTATAGCTTATAATTGATATAATAAAACATGATATATCATTGAAATTTACATAATCAAATTTTTGTCCAATAAATACAAATGTTAAAGTTAAACTTAAAAGAAGAATTAATCAGCAATACATAGATAACTAAAGTTATAATAGATGGTCACAAGCAAGACCGACAACTACGTGCAACCAGAACATTGATATAGGTATCCAATTATAGAAGGTCACCAATTTTTGTTTATGGCTAATATATTGAATTTTTAAAAGTTACATTGATATTTTTAATTTTGTAAACCGATTACTTTAAATTTTCATAATTATACTTTATATCAAAAATAAATATTCAATCTAAGAAAAAATTAGAATCTTAAATGTTTGTAATTTTAAAGGTTCAATTTTTTAGACACCTTGATCACCAGGTGTGACTAGCTGGACAATGCTTGACACAATTTTCGCAGAACGACAGAGGACGATGGTGGGAAGTTTCTTCTTCTAATTATGTTATTATTTTCGCTGCTCGTTTCATTTCTCTTTTTCTTGGTTTTTTTCTTCTTTTTTATCTTCTTATTTTCATGTTTTTATTGTGTAGAAGTCGTTTCATCATTTTTTGTTATGTGTTCTCGTGCCATTCTTCAACTCAATATTTTGTAAACCTTTCTCATATTTATACAAATGTAACAAATTGTTGATTCTTTGGACAAGCTTCAGTTCCATTGTTAGTGTTTAAAGTCTCTTCCTATTATTTTTACAAGACTCAAATTAAGATTAGGAATATAATAAATCACAGAAAGAGACATGTTAGGTGTGGAGACAGAACCAACGCCTGCTAGTGGCATAGGAGTGCCATCAGCAATCATAACCGACACAGACGAGACAGGTTTCACAGACACAAAAGATTTATCATCGTATGTCACATGATGAGATGCTCCCAAATAAAGAATCTATATGGAATGAGATATATCTGACATACCAGAGGAGTTCAAACCTTTAAAAGAGGTGGCAGACATGACATGTGATTGAGTGGCAAGAAGTTTTTGAAGTTGTTCTGTAATATCAGATATTTGGGAAGCAGTTTCATATGAGTATACAGAACCAGAACTAGAGCCAATGGTAGGAGGAGCTGAAGCAACAATATTGGACAATGGCCCCCTAAAATTATTCTTATGTGCTCTCCCCAATTTCGGAAAATACGACAAACACAATCACTAAGATAAAATAAATTAGGGATAATCTGGTGTTGTGCGAGCAAGATTTCTCCTCTTACAGACGTCGTTTCGCCGATCCGACTGTTGAAGACGAAAACCTAAATGTTACGAACCTGCTGTCCAAAAATCATGTATGCTAATATTACTAATATTATCTATGTATTACTAAAAATCATGTATATTAATATTATCTAACATATATGTATTATTTTTCACTTGACAGGGATCCACCAAACACCACTTTTTCTTTTTTCAGCCATTGTATTGTCATCTCTCCAACAGCTTTATGGTAATTACTTTTGAGAAGTTGGACACATGTTAAGAAGGGAACTTAAACTTAGAAAGGTCATGTTGTGGCAAGAAGGTAATTGAAAGAGATGAGAAACTAACCAATGTTGATTGGCAGAGAGAGGATGTTGTTATTCAGTTTCGAAAAACTATTTCAAAATAAATTTATGCTATCAAAAATATTAGAAGATTGAGTCGCGGACTAAGACATTTTGTGACATTGTCTATATTGTACAAGAGAGACTATCAATCATGAAGTACCCATGATAAAACTGTTCAGATACACTGCATCGTAATTCTATTATACGAGAAAACCGTTTTAGAAATACACCTTGCAGTTAAACTCAATTATAATATAGTATTGTGACCACTTTTCAAAGGTCTGTGACACAAACCACTATAAAAGGAAGTTGTATTAGAACCACTAAATATCAAAGGGTAAAAAAAAAAAAATAGAGAGAAGTAACTCAGAAATACATCGAATAAAAGAGGAAGATAAGAGAAATTTAGAAATCACATCCAACTTCTATGTAATTATCTATTTATAAAGAATTATGCACATATATGAGCATAAAATGTTGCTTATATTTATGGAACTACTTCCTCTCTCTTTACAAACCATTACAAAAATGATGGGTAAGCCAAAAAAAATATGACCGAAAAAAATAAAGCTGTATAGCTTATTTCTTTGACCAAGCAAAACTAATACTCGAAAATTAGGAAAATTGAGAAAGTGGAGTAAAGTTAGGATAAGTTGTTGTTGACTTAGTGGAAGACAAAAAAAAAATACTATTATTATTATTATTATTATTATTATTATTATTTTCATTGGGTACCAATAAATAATATTCAAATGTTATATCTCTACCTTATAAATGTGTGATGTTTCTATAATTGGAACTTCTACAATTTTTTTCAATTCATACAACACTAGCTCTAAGTTTCAACTTATGTTCAACAATCCCTCACTTGAATTTCCCTCACTTGAATTTAAAAAAGTGTTGCTTAAATAGTGTCAAATGTTTGTATATGATCGCGCATAAACAGATGTGTTGTTTGACATGAACCTTTGCATAGTAAGTAAGGTTCAGATTCAACAAGAGTGACTCATAGTCTTGAACTCTATCTATGTCATCAAACTCACGCACAACTTTTTCATATGGTGTATTCTCAAAAGCTTGTGCATTAGTGGCACTGCATGTCTATCCCAGAATAGCGAATGCTATAGGAATTCAGCCTCAAACTTCTATAGGAACAACCCCACTTTCATATTCACATAGGTGATGAGTATATCAAGAGTACTCATGTAGCTAGGTACTCAAATTCACTCTACATAGAGTACATATCTCATTAAGAGTTTCTATTATCTCATCATTTCATCGTTTCAGGAATCATGTTTCTCTGAGATATAATACACGTTCATTACATATCACTTCACGACTTGCTATTACTCATTGAAACTGATTCTTAGGATTTCTATCTTATAGGTCAGGTTACCATAATGAAATATTTATAGGCATTAGTAGGGGTGGGAATAGGTCAGCTCATGCTTAGAAAGACTAGAGCCTGGCCTACGATTTATATTTTAGGCCTAAAACAAACATCATTTAAACCTAAAAAATAATTTTTGATTTTAAATAATAGATTTTTTTTCTGAAACATACGCACCTATTATTATCTCTTAAACAAATATGGAATGATTATTGAGTGATTGACTAATTGAACGACTACGGAACTACTAAATATAGATCGTTACCGAATATGGAACAACTACTGAATATAGAATGATTACTAAGTAATTGTCTAATTGATAGAATTTAAAATAGGAAATAATATTATTAATATAATAATAAAAATAATATTAATAAATAATGAAGTATATATAGGTTAGCCTATCAGACCTAATAGACTTTTTTATAAGCATGAGCTTGACCTATTTAAATAAATAGGCTTTAAAAAGAGCTTGAGTCTAGCCTTTTTATTAAATAGGTTAGGCCATAGGCCCCTGACGGATAGCCTAGCATATTCCTATCTCTAGGCATTAGTCTCATCATTTTGGATGTATTAATAATTTCTCTTTAGCTAATCATTTTATCAAAGGATCTGGTAAATTTTCATCAATGCGTACTTGATCCACTATAACAACTCTTTAAGAAAGCATCTCTCTAATTGTGTTGTGCTTATGATGCATCTTTCGTCTCATACCATTGTAATAGCGATTTGAAATCTTTGCATTAGCCACTGTACTATCGTAGTGGATCAACACAACTGACATTGGTTTTTCCCATAAAGGAATTTCAGCTAACAAGCATTTCAACCAACTCACTTCTTCACTAGCAGTAGCTAGTGCTATTATTTCAAATTCCATAGTGGATTGAGTAATATTGTTTGTTTCTTCGATATCCAAGATGCAACACCACCAACTATACTAAAACTACAGCCACAAGTTACTTTGGAGTCATTTGGTGAGGTGTTTCAATCAACATCATTGTATTCTTAAAGGACGACATAAAATCTTTGATAATGTAATATGAGACTCATTGTCCTTTTAAGGTATCTCATGACTCTTTTGATAGTGTGTCAATGTTCCATACTAGGTCTACTAGTAAATCTACATAATAGTCTCACAACGTAGACAATGTCAGGTCCAGTACATTCACTAGCATACTCATTGTCCTTTAAAAAGTTTCACACTTTGATCACATGGTGCACAAGCAGGTTTACAATCAAAGTATTTATATTTCTTTAAGATCTTTTCAACATATTGAGACTGATCCAAAGAAATTCTCTTTTTTAACCAAGTAATATTGATTTCAATGATTACACTCGCTTCTCCGAGGACTTTCATATCAAAGTTGTTACATAACAATGATTTCACAATTTTTACTACATAAATATTTGAATCAAATATGACTATGTCGTCTACATAGAGACATATGATAGTACAAATGTCATTTTCATATTTATAATAAATACATTTGTCACTTTCATTTACTTTAAACTCATTCGAAATAATCAAGTTATCAAACTTTTCATGCCATTGTTTTAGAGTTTGTTTAAGACCATATAGAGATTTATCTAACTTACAGACTTTGTTTTCTTGTCGATGAATCACAAAACTTTTAGGTTGTTCCATATAAATTTCGTCTTCCAAGTCACCATTTAAATAAGTTGTTTTGACATTCATTTGTTGCATTACCAAGTTATGAATAACGATTAATGAAATGAGTACTCTAATGGATGTAATTCTATTGACTGGTGAAAAACTGTCGAAAAATTCTATATTTTCTATGTCTAAACCTTTTGGCTACCAGGCGAGCTTTATATTTCTTAATAGTTCCATCGAATTTCAGTTTCTTTTTTAATATCTATTTACAACATATCGGTTTGCAACCAAGAAGCAAGTATACTAAATGTCAGATCTTGTTAGACTCTAAATAATTCATGTCATCACTTTAGTTGTACTTTGAGTATTATATATTAATGCATTGGGGATTGTTTCTTTTTTTTAAAATGTTAGTTAGTCGTGGCTTAATTTTATATTCTTTTTAAAACAATATTCAGATTCCTAATTGGCTGTGAGATGTAACTTATGTAAAATAATCTTTTAAATTGGTTCAGTTGGTTTTTCTTTTCAAAATTAAAAATCAATTCAGTTGGTTTTTCTTTTAAAAATCGGACACAGTTAATCTTTAACATTTACGTTTTTGCAGTTTTTTAAATCCTCGGTCATTTAAGTTTTTTGTAATTTATTTTCTACAAATTAATTAGTAATCAAAGTGACTTACATACATGTCAACTTTATTATTTTTATTTTAGATCAATAAATATAAATTCGATCATAATTAATTCACACATTATGTGAATATGTAAAGTTCAAGTATTTTAATATAAGACGTCTAACTTAACAATAATACATTTCTCAATTAAGTTAAGGTTTAAGGATTACATACATATTAATTTATTGTTATGTTTGTCTTTTCAAAATATGTAATTTCAATACACAAAAACCATTAAAATATAATTTTATAAAATAATAAATTCGACAAAAATAAAATTAATATTTAAGAGTAAAACAAGACATAATTTAAACAATAATTATAAAGACTACAACTTTAAATTGTAGAAAGTAAATTCAAAGAAATTTATATAGACAAAGAATAAAAGGACAAAAAGATTAAAAAAAAAATTAAAAAAAAAAAAAAAAAACTATCTAGAACATGAAAATTTGTATGGTGGTCATATAGAAGAGTGTATCGGTACTTGTTAATCGTTTTTATCAATAATTGTGTTCTTTTTCTCAACATCAGTCTCTATATATATGAAGTTGATCAAATTATTTGTACCAGTATATTTATTTTTACAATTTAATTCTCTTAAATTTAATAAAAAAAATTCTAAATTTTTTATTTAATTAAAATTAAAATCGCTGTCAAGGTTGAGACATCATTCTCTTCCTCTCTCGTGAAACTCCACTGCACCACAAAATTAAATCCATATCCTCCGTCGTCTTTCTGCCATTATAAGAATAACTCTTTACCGTTCTTCCACCACCGGTACTCTATCTCACTATCAATTCACTCGTATTTGCGTCGATGTTGTCTTAGTGCGGTCATAAATATTTCGTCTTCGATTTATAGTGTGTGAATGTCAAATATTGATATATTACTACTATGAAATTGTTTATGTACACGAGCCATTAAATGTGGTCCTATCTCTTTTCTTGTCTATGTTAATACTAATATACAAGATTTTAGGGATTTTTTAGAGCAATTGTTCATAGTGGCTTATCTTTATCAAGTTATTCTTTCAAAGTTGTTTGATTTTGATGAAATCGGGGTTAATTTTGTTTTGTGGAAGTGTTGTCGCGCATTTTGCATTTGCGAATAGTGTTTGAATCGTGAGACGTCATAGAAGCCGACTAGAGTTGAACCGCGACTACAACCAAACAAAATCAATGTTTTCTTACATTAATTCAAACTGCAAAATGCTCCAAAATCGTGACGCATTCGATAAAGAAGAAAATTGATTGTTCAATAAAGGTTAGAATCTTGAAGAACAACATAGAAACGGTGAAGAATGAGGGAGAGATGATGAAGACAATGAGACAAATAAATTACAATAGAGAAGAAACTTGAAACTAACGAGAAAAAACTTAAAATTTGGTTATATTTTTATATAGTTTAAAAAATAAATATTAATTATTTTAAAATAAAACAAAGGTGTAATACTTAAATATTTAGTGATGTTAAATTTAAAAGGTTTAAAATATGTTTTTATTCTTTGCAATGTGCTTTCTTTTGATTAGTCCATGTAATTTTTTTGATTGATTGATACCCTTGTAAATTCTAACAACTATTGAAAAAGTCTTTTATGAATCTTTTTTAGTAAAAAAAATAGTGACATGGCTAATTTTGGATGAAGTGACACATGATGATTGTGTAATTATTGTTGACTAGACAATATTTAATATTTAAAATTAAAATTCATTTTATTAACTCATTTAATTATTTAATTAAAAACTTAAAATTAATTAATTAAATAATAAAATTTCAATAATATTTATCTTCAACCCTAAATTTTTTAATAAAAACTCTTAACCTTCATCTTCAAATCAAAAATTCTCATATCTGGATTCAAACCCTAAAAATTATAATATCTTAAGTTTTTAATTAAATAAGTTAATAAAATGAATTTTAATTTTAAATATTATCTAATCAACAACAATTACCCAGTTACCATGTGCTACTTTATCAAAAATTAATCATATCACCATTTTTTATTAATAAAGATTCATAAAGGAATTTTGTTTTAATTTTTTTTTAAAATTTGTAAGGATATAAATAAATAATTACAGAGACTAAAATTAAAATGAAACATATTTATAAAGACTAAAAATATATTTAAATCAATTTAAAATTATGGTCAAACTTATTCATATGTGACATTTCATTAGACTATTGATTATTTAAATTGATAATAACAAAACATGCTAAATACCACCTACAGTCCCTTAACTTAATTTCAGTTAACGTTTTAGTCATTTATCTTCTTCTTTTTTTTCGATTTGGTCCTTTATTTTAATTTTAAGTTTCAATTTGATCCTTTATGTTTTAAAATATTAACAATGTTATCCTTTTTTTTTTCAAAATTTCAAAAATTCATCAAAATTTTCAAAAAAAAAACAATAAATTTAGTTATATTCTTTAATATAAAATAAACTTCATCAAATTTGTAGCTCAAATCCTCAAATAAACTCATATTTGTCATTATTTATTTGATGTTGTTAGAGATAAAAATATGAGTTTATTTGAAGATTTGAGCTACAAATTTGATGAAGTTTATTTTATATTAAAGAATATAACTAAATTTATTGATTTTGTTTGAAAATTTTGATGAAATTTTGTAAAAAAAAGGATAATATTTTAAAACATAAAAGATCAAATTGACACTTAAAATTAAAATAAAGGATCAAATTGAAAAAATTGAAAATATAGGTGAACTAAACATATCCATTTTAAATTGTACCATAAAATTCCCTCTATAAAACACACATGTACAAAGCAATGGAAGAATAGCACTACATGTACAAGGAAATAAAAACGAAATACAATCATAATCAAATATATAGCCATCAACTAATACAAATTAGACACCTATCCACAAGCCATCTAAGTACAAGGTGTGAAAGAATGGGAATGTAGGACTACATGTACAAAGGAAATAAAACCCAAATACAATCATAATCCAATATGTAGCCATCAACCAATGCAACTTAGACACCTATCCACAGTCACTACAAACACCGTAAATAAAAGTTAGTAATTGCAATTAGTTTTTCAACAAATTCTTAAATTTTGGGAATCCAAATTTTTTAAAAGACCTTATTTTTTTATCTCTCTTTATTACATTATCTCTGTTTCTTTTTTCAAAAGAAAGTTTAATTACAGTTTTAGTTTTTTTATTTTTATTAATTTATAAAATTAGTTTATTTATTTTAAAAATCAACAACTTTGTTTTTTCTATTAAATTTTTTTATTAAAAAATAGTAATTTGATATATTTTAAATGATGTAAGATACAATTGTATGATATAAAATCATCTACATGTATTAATTATTCATATATCATTAATTAAATTAAAGATATAAAATAAATTTGAAGTTTAAAGTTAAATTTTTACGTTGTTTTATTTTGATTTCATTGGTGTTAATCATTATACATAATTGTATAATATGTTACATTATTTAAACCATGTTATATCATTATTTTTTAGTTAAAAAAATTCGAAGAGAGACCAAACATGTCGACTTTTAAAATAGGATGACTAATTTCGTGAATCCGTAAAAATAGAGGCAATAAACTGCTATTAAGTCATCTCAAAATGTCTATGAGGTATGTGAGATCCACACATCATTTTCCTTTTTCAACAACATATTGTACATGTTAACAGAAAAAAGTTTTGTTTTTTTAGGAAATGTTAAAAGATTTAACTACAGTTTTGGTCCCCTTATTTTTTAGTATGTCAAAGTTAATGCAAATTCAAAGTTGTTAAATTTTAAAAATGATGAATCTACGAACAAACTCACAATATTCAAATTAATAATATATAACAACAAAATGCATACAAATATTTTCACATAATCAATGAAACTGGAATGATCATGCTTCTGAATATGTAGTATTGTCGACCAAAGAATTGACTGAATTTGTAATTGATCTAACTAATCTGTTAAACTAAACCACGAACACCGTAGTGAATGAGAAGTACAAAAATATCGCATCTGGACCGCCAACAAAACAACATCAAACTCACAAAAAATTAAAGAAAAAAAAATCTATATGAGATTTTTAAATAAAAAATAGAAAGAAAAAAACCACGGGCTAATTTCGAGCTAAATTTTCTCTTTAGAGGAGAGAGCAGCTGCGCTCGATTCTTTTTTTCTATCATAAGTTTTGTATTTAATTGATATAATTATCCTAAGGCAATTTTCTATGATTTTCTTTTCCTCTTTGAAATTTCTTCGGTCCAATAATATCTTTCCTTGCATTTTCCTTTTAAACTTCTATTATTATTTGTCTATTTTCTTTAATTTAATTAAATTATAAAATTAGTTTTTTATATAGACACAAAAAATGACGTTACAATTGACAAAAATATAAAACTTGTATCGCATTGAAAATTAAAAATATCATTTATTAAAAATATTAAATATTGTTAGGAGTCAGTTATCGGTAAGGTATTTGAAAGTTGTTAAATTGTTAAAATTTATAAGTTTAATTAAAGTCAATATAAATTATTTTTTATTCATATTATAATTAACTTTTTTTTATTGAGACAATTTCAAATGATTAAATATTTTTCATAATTATTTCTTCGTATTTTTTAAAAATTTATTTCTCTTTTTAGTAATCTCAATCATACTTTTCAACACTAGACAAATATATTTTTACAAATTAATCGTTTATTATTGGACGGACGGAAGGAGCAATATTACATAAGACGAATTGTATCGAGAAGATTATGCTAAGGAAATTGCTGATAGAATTTCGTCAGCTGTCATACTCTCGTATTAAATTGCGTAGAATTTCACAGCAGGTATCGTGTAAACAAGGTTCGTTGACTATAAATTATAAGTATATTTATACTAGTATATATGTAAAGGGTAAAGCTGTATAGGAAACTAATTAAAACTTAAGGACAACAAAATATATATAGATATGGGATGTTTTTTCTCCTCCGCGCGTGGAAAGAGAAGAGATTATAAAGAAAACATGAAGAATGATGGTAACATGGTTTTTATGACTAGTGCTTCAGCAACCACGACGTCACATGGAGGAGGTGGTCATCATCATCACCATGGAGGAGGAGGAGGATGTGGTGGCGGTGGTGGTGGAGGTGGTGGAGGAGGTGGTGGAGGTGGATGTGGTGGTGGAGGTGGAGGTTGATAATTTTAGTCATTTTAGTTCATATATTTGATAAATTCAAATCTGCTGTGAGAGTTTAGAATATTTGATGGATGTGTTTACAATTTCTAAGAGTAAAAGACCTCTAAGGTTAGAATCTTTAATATTCATGGAATATGTTAATAATACATTATGCTTAGACTATTTAAATATGTTTTTAGGTTTATTTTAATAATGTAAAGTATTTTGGAGAGAATAATACAGAAATTAATTTTATTTTTTTATTTTTATTCTTCTATATCTTATTCTTATTTCAGTTAATTTCGTAACAAATTATATATATATATATATATATATATATATATATTATATTGATTATTGGTCACACTATAAGATCATCCATTAGTGACTCTCATGCTTAGTTTAATTTGCTAATAATTTTATATTTGTATATTATAATATAATATTTTAATTTTTAAAAGATTTAATTGTTGTTTTTGTTCTTCTACTTTTAAAGAATTATGAAATTAGTTATTTCATTTTATTTATTTTTTTAGTTTTGATTCTCAAACAGAATTTTATTTCAAAATTTAATAAAATATCCTTTTTATTAATGTGTCAAAAAAAATGATGCAGACAATTTTATATAAATTAATTATATTTTATTATTATTTCAAATTTGAAAAACATATGTTTTATTTTCAAAAACACATTACAATATTTTATTACGTCATTTAATTATAAAAAAAAAACATTAAAAAAAATACAAGCTTAAAAAGATGAGTTCAGAAACTTCAATCCCTTGAGAACTCAAACACAAATCCTAATTCCATTTCACCGTGTTCTTCTCCCTCATCGATACATCTTGTTTCTTCTCCTCTAAAATGAATAAGAAACATTAATAATAACCTCGACGTTTACTCGCCATAGGAAACAAAAAATAAAATAAAAATTGAATGAGAAACAATTTAGTTGAGAAACAATCCAAAAGAACACAATGAATGAAAAATTAAATGAAGATAAGAAGAAACAAGATTTATCAATGAGGGAGAAGAACACAATGTAATCGAATTAGGATTCGTGTTTGAGTTCTCAAGGGATTAGGGTGTCTCAACTCATCTTCTCAAAAGGTTGTAATGTAATTTTAAAAATAGGAAATGTGTTTTTATAAATTTGGAATAATAATAATAATAATAATAATAATAATAATAATAGTAATAAAATATAATTAATCTACATAAAATCGTTCACATATTATCTATTTTTTGATACTTTATCAAATTTTAGATCACAATTCTATTTGGAGATCAAAACAAGAGAAAAGAAATTGAGGAACTCATTTTATGATTAAGTTAAAATAAATAGATAAAAACGGTAAATGATTCTTTTAAAACGTTAACAATGAATTCTAAACTTTAAATGTAGAATAATTTTCAAAGTAATTAGTACTCTTTTTCTCCCTGGTTAAAATCTTTGTAAAAAATTCTGTATAAAATATAATTTCAAAATTGATAAGCAGAGTAACGCAACATTTTGAAACATGGTATTAGCATACGAAGTTTCAGTACAAGAGTAAAAGTGAAAATACATATTAACATAACATAAGCCCGCGGGTAAGTACAAGTTAAGTCTAGAACTTTCATACTCCTAGGATACCGCCCAAAATAAAGCAAAGTGTAATTTTTTGTGTACACTTACACCTTAATAAAATACTTAAAATATAAAAAATATTTACCCATTAACCATCACGAATCATAGGATGTCAAATAGATGTCTGGAGCCAAAATCAATGTATGCTAATAGTATATGAGTTTCTTCAACAGTCATAATTGATAAAGACGAAACATGATTCATAAACACAAAAGAGTTATTATCATATGGTGAGATGTTCTATAATTAAGAATCAATATGGAAGGAGATATATCTAATACACTAGAGAAGTTCAAACTTTAGTAAAGGAGGAAAACATGACATGCGATTGAGTGGTAAGAAGTTTTTGGAGTTATTCTATAATATCATATATTTGGAAAATAGTCTCAAAAGAGTATACAAAACCAGAACTTGAGCCAATTGTACAAGAAGCAAAAGCAACAACATTGGATGATGACTCCCTAATATTCTTCTTATCTGCTCTCTCCAATTTCGGACTATATACTTTACAATGACCTTTTACTTTGAAAAAAACACATTCATAATTATCAAGCCTAACTCTCCCTTGAGTTTTTGTTTTTTGAACAGGCCCAGCAAAAACAAATTCAGGAGTTGAGAGAATTCATTTATCTGACACAGCGAAGTGGTCTTGAGTCTGATTTCTTCTACCAACAATTCACTAACTACTAATTCAAGACAAAGAAAGGGAGAACAAAGGCCCTAAAAATCATCACGAAAAGCCATTAGAAACCAAACTAAACGTTGCTCCTCTCTCTAATCATGTATGTTTTGAAATTTTTCAACTTAGTTCATTCCATAAGAGTCAATTGATCCCACAAATTAGTCATTGTCGAATATAATTCATGAATGGTTATATTGTTTTGCTTAAGGGCCCCAATATCATTTTCTAATTGATATTCTTTGGAAATGTCATACTGAACATACAAATATTTCGAGTGATCATAAATCTCTTTATCAGTATCATATTTTGCTAATTGCACACCTATAGACAACTCAATAGAATTATTAATTCATATAATGATTTTTGAATTACGAACATTCTGTATTTTCAAATCTTGTGCGTATTTAGGTTAACCATTTTTATCAATAGACTTAATAGAAGTTTCATCAACATACCCCGATCAATCTTTTTTTATTAGCTAACATTTATCGATAGTGAAGGAAGAAAAGTAGTATATATACTAGATGACTTTGAAGGGCAATAATAGAAAAGTTGTTTTCTTCTCTCTCTATTTTTCCTATTCTATTATATTTGACAATATCATAAGCTTGTTTTGTTTATTTCAAATAGATTAATGATCCGTCATTAAATGGCTAAACAGTTTAACTAAAACCATAAACAACTTGAATCAACAATTAAAAAATTAATTATTGGTGAAGTGATCAAACAAAAATTGGTACTGAATTTAAAAAAAAATATATATAAATTGGTAGTTACTAAAAAAATTAAACGATGACGACAATGACTTGATCAGTTTAGCCTATAGTAATTTTTCAAAGTTGGACTACACAAGACCAAGTCTTGGTCAATATTAATGCTATGCATATACAAACTCTAAAACCAGAAGGAGGCAACGTGTACTTAATTAGTTACTTGTCTTACAAAATAAACTAACGTGTAACATGTCAATAAATTCGCGTATTGACAAGTATACCAAAGAATTATATGAAGAAAAGTCAGCCCTGATTCAAAGTAGTATAAAAATGTTGAAGGTATACGATTTATTATCCTGCAATAATATTTCAAATGGAACCATTCGTTATATTTATCATAGTAGTTGTCTGCATTTTCGTTTTAGTTGTAATTTTAAGTTTATTGTGCCGAGCAATGGGAGTCCGACCAACATATGGAAATGGCGGTGGTTTTGTACGCCACAACCACCACCATTTTGACGGCCACCACAATGACCATCATTTTGATGGGGGAGCGACGGGTGGGGTTATTGGGGGTATGGATGGTGGCGGTGGTGGAGGTGGCGGTGGAATAGGAGGGGGAGGAGGTGTGTGTTAAATTCTAAAATAGTTAAAGTATAGGCTTAACAACTATTCCAATGTTTTAGGGAAGATTATTATTAATTCCTTTTTTTGTTACACTATACATTCTTTTTATTTATTTTGAGTTGGGATTTTGTTAATTCTCAAAATAAATAAACATCTTTATGATTATAGTTTTTATGTACAAATATTTAATTGATGTTCCATTCTTTTTAGAATATATTTTTATATTAATTATGTTGTGGTTAAAGAGTACATACCAATACAGACCCAAAAAAATAGTACATACCGATAATTTGTTCCATACACAATTAGTAGAAATTACAAAAGAAGATTATCATATAAAGTTTTAAATCTCATGGCAAGCTAATAAAAACAGAGGCAAACCCTGCGAACAAAAGTAGAATTTGCCAGATTAAATGGAGAGATTTAAATTGTGTTCATATATACTAATTATCTCTAATTTTATAAATACCAATTATTTATTTCCTATATCAGTAAATTCCCAAACAGATTCAACATCAAAATTAAATAACTTATCCCAACAGTATTTTGTATAAATTAAAGAAATCCAACATTTAGAAACAGATGTGGGAGTACTTACTGATCATCATAAATATATACACCAAAGACATACTCACTTTATAAACAATCTTAAACAAAAACATATCTAACTTGGATTTCAAGCTGCACTAAATAGTGATTTGTTATACTCCAATCCCAAGAACATGTTTATACTGTTAAGAGGGGGAAAAGAACAAAAACATTCCTGAATGTATGTTTTTCTAAATTCAGACTTAAGTAAGACTAAGAGATCATAAAATAGTAATCATAGAATTGAAATAAATACAAAATAGTAATCTTTCTCATTAAAAACTTTCCTCTAAAATATATCTTCAAAACATGAGAAAATGATAAGTTTCTCAATTCTCCTCTTTAACTTGGGTTTTGTTTATGATAAGCTCTTCCTTAGCTTCGGTTAACAAGTGACCTAGACCAGCTGTTGAGGTCAAAGATGCCTTCAATATACTTAGAAACTGCAACAACACAACAATACTAAAATAATCAATATGGTCCTCCCCTCCACATGACACTACCTCCCTCTATCATTCAGGCTCACATAACTAACTAATTCTTTCACACATGGCCCGACTTATCATCCGTCATAGGTGAATTGAAAACCAAAGCAAGCGTAATCCAAGACCAATTCGGCATCCAATCCCACTACTAGAAATATTGTTTTTAGCGTCGGCTAAGGCCCCGACGCTATACAGCAAAAAGCGGACGCACTGATTTAGCTTCACATTAGCGTCACCATCGAGCCAAAGCTAAATCGGTCGAAGCTAAATGCTAAGGTCAAAAGATATCCGACGCTACCTGAGCATCGCCTGAAACCGACTCAAAGACAACACAAACGTTAAAATAGTGCATCCAATGCTAGTATGAATTCGATATAAGACGTCATTTGAGAAGAATTTTTAGATATCTTTTGCAAATGTGAGTTTCTTAATATCTTTTGCAAATCAATTTTTAAATATTTAGTGCAAATCAATTTTTAATGTGAGTTTCTTAATAGTTAGTGTCTATTTGATTTGATTTTGGTTTTTGAGTGTTTAAATATCTTTTGCAAATCAATTTTTAAATATTTAATTATAAAAATTTGTATCTAGGTATAGATACATTTTTAATTTGTAAGGGTATTTATTTTTTTTAAAACATACTCGTATTATTAAAAAGAACAAGGTATAACACACAATGAATTATAATGTTAATTATTATTATTTTTAATTGACCTTCCAATAAATATTACATCTGTTATTTAAAATCACACATACCGATAGTATCAAAGATACTGATATTTAATAAAGATGATTTAGTAATATTTTTCCTTTCATTTATTGTCATTTTTTAAGTTGAAAATAGATAGTACATTTTTCGAACTCGGCATAAGCAAATATTAACTAAGTACCTTTACAAAACTTGGACGATTATCGTACCTCAAATATCCCATAATTAATTTAGATTTTTTTTCTTAAGTCATTTAATTGTAGTTAAGGAATGTCTAACAAAAATCACATCAACTCATAAAAAAGGAATGTGAAAAGTTGAGGCAATTTCTCTCTCGATCCTAATGAAATTCTCGGATCTGTTAGTGTTACTCGTAAATGCAATTGTCCTTTGATATTTTTAATGCATTGCTGTGAATAAAAGCGCTAATTAATTCTCACGTTTTTTATATCAGCTACACGCCTTTTGTTTTATTTACCCAAAATTCCAAATACTAACAAATGCACAATTGCAACACTTTTTACTGAGATTTCAAACATAAAACTAAAATTCCCAACATCATTATTTCTAGTTTTGTAGCTGCAACCATGGCCGATACTAGTTAAACAGAGTATCAAGTGACGTTGAAACTTCTAGTGAACAAAAAAACAAACAAAGTCTTATTTGCCGAAACAGGGAAGGAGTTTGTGGACATTTTTGTAGCTTCTTAACAATACCATTAGGAACCATTGCAAGACTTTTGCAGAAAGACACAAACATTGGATCCGATACAATTGGTTGTCTCAACTCACTCTACCAAAGTGTCCAAAATTTTGATGAAAAATGTCTTATGACAGAGACAACCAAAAAATTGTTATTGCAACCTAAGAACCCATCGGAAAAATATTGTAGCACTCTCAAACTTAACATTGATGATACTGAGCCAACGAAGTACTTCATATGTTCGAGACCTGGTGGTTGCTGGTACAGCAATAGTTATTTCAGCACTTCCAAAAATGAGATATGTCCGTGTGGTTACCGTTTGAACTGTTTAGTTTTGTTGAGAACTTTCCGCAATGGATTTGTTAATGGTAATGCTAGTTTTGTTATCACTGACAATCTAAGTGTCATTCCAAACTCTATGGATTATACAAGCCTTGCTTTGCTCCACAATTTAGGAGTTCAAAGCGCAAGTTTCGTGAAGGAAATCACTGTGAATCTCACTAAGGATAAGGTTTTGCATTTACCATTTCTGTTTCTCAAATTATTTCTTTCTTAATAAACTATGTATTTCTTAATAAAGTATATATATGATACATAGTTGGTTACTTAGTTAAATTGGTGAATTAGTTTTACAAATTTCTTTATTATTTTATATTTATTAGTTGTATATTTAATAAATTTTATAAATTTATGTAATAATTGTTGTGATTCTTTTCTCTCATTTTATCAATAATTTTTAATTTATTTTTATTTATTTGTCTCATATCAATAATTTAAATTAAGAATTGTAATAGTTTGTATATTTAAAAAAATGACTATAATGGATTGCGATATAATGGAATCTATTGCATTCGATTTATGTTCAGTTATTTTAATCCCTCCGTGTTTTCCCATTCTTCTTTTTATTTTGAAAAGTATGTTATAATGTATTCTATTCCATTTTTTTTTAGTCAGATCGGTCTATTTTTTAATAATGGAGTTTTATTCCATTATAAAATACACAAATAATTTTAAATTTTTCATCATTTATTACTCATTTTTGATTGATTATTAGTTTTTTATTTGTACAGGTACTTGATTTATTAAAGTGTTCTTTGGTTTCAAAGTCACCTCTTACCCGTTTGTTTTTAGAAAAGAAATCACCAATCGAAAGGCCAAGGATTTTCTGTTGTGATTTTGAAAACGGTAGTAATATCCAAATCAATGTGAAGCTTGTTATAAGAAAATCTGACTGCAAGATATTGTATGCACTTGGGGAAAAAGATTTTGCAGACTTACTTTTAAGTTTTCTCACATTTCCTTTGAGTGGTGTTGCACATACCTTACAAGGAAATTGTTCTATTGGCAGCATTGATAATTTGTACAAAAGTATTGCTGATTTAGATGTTCACAAATATTTTACGTCAAAAGATACAAAAAATAATGTTGTTGATCCTCGTTTGCCCTCACTGTTCAAATTACACAACGAGCTTATTCCTATCAACAAGCCATGTGTGAAGTATTATCGTTATCAACAGAGTCATTTAAATAATGGTTTTGTAATAAGTGATGAATTTAGAAGTGATTTTGGAAAGAATGCAGTACTGACGCCTATTTTGTCTGAAGAAAGTGTTGATGGTTATGTCAAAGGGCCAAGAACATATATGGCTACTGATAACTTGGTTTTGACACCATGGTCTCCAATTTCAGGTTTGAATTTAATCAACCATTTGGAAACGCCTCTTAATGATTTGCAGGAAAAGGTTGTCACTATTGGCGTCAATGAGGTGAGTTAGAGTTCAACCTATTGATTTATCATTGTTAATATGTTGTAATTTGTTGTTTCAAGTTCTTATGCTATACTGCTTGAAATTAATTTGTTGTTTTTGATTGTTTGTTTTGTGGTGCAGTGTTTAAGTATATTGAAAGCATCTTTAACCACAACATCCGCTCTAACAAATGGTTTGGATCACTTGTTGACTGAAGTTAGAGAAGAGCTTCTCAAAAACAAAAAACCAAAACTAAGGAAGAGAAATTAAGAAAGTTGACATTTTGATATGTGTTCAAGAATTATGTATAAGTTTGCAGTGAAACAATCTTACTGGATTTACATTTTTGTTTTTATTTCAAATTCTTGCATTTTTTGTTTTTATTTAATTTATTAAAATAATTTTATTTGTTATTTTTATTGTGTTTTATTACCACCAACCATTCTCAGTGCTTAATGGTGGAGAGTTTAATAGGTGTACTACATATAAGAATATAAAGAGTGTACACCGATTAATACTTTTTGTTGTGAAATATGTTATTTTAGTTTTTCTTTTATATGATTTTACTTAAGCTTAGTAAAATCAAGTTAAAAGTTACAGAAAGTTTAAAAGTTGATCAATGAAAAGTTAGTTTATTGTTAGATAGATGAAAAGTTAATTAATTAAAACTAAAGTATTTATTAAATTTATTTTTTAACAATACAAAATAATATTAAAGAACTTAATTATTTAATTTTAAATAATAAAATATGAAAATGTCATGAATGATTTGAGATTTTTATAAAGTTTGTCATTTTATTCTTTAATTAAAGTCATTCCACCGTCATTATAATTGTTAGATGATTTCATCTTATAACTTTTACCAGAACAATATATTGAATCAATTTTTTATAATAAATAATTAATAAATAATTTTTTTTATAAAATTACGAAAACAAAACACTAAATCTCTCAAATGCACCTCACTTGCACCTTTCTCCCATGCTTCTTCTCACACACACGTTTAAATTCAACAAATATTTGAAATAAAAATCAAAACAATGGAATTTATTTACTTTTTTGTTACATCATTTAATTTTTTTTTATTACAATACAATCATAAATTTGAAGAGTTCAGTTTAGCAAACTCTATATATGTATATATAATAATACTAAAAACAATATAATTTATTTATTGTTTATAATTTGTCATAAAAAATGATTTTTACTTTATCACATTGACAAATTAGAAGATAAATAAATAATAATAAATATGACAATGCATATGGTAATCAATTTCTTGTAAGATTAATAACATGATTTTTTTTAGTTACTTTCGCAAGGAATTAAAGAAATTTGGTACAACTTTATTCGTCGAGAAGAAAAAATACGTGAAGATGTGAATTAGTGTGTGAAAGAGTGGTGAGTTAGTGACTTTTACATATAAATATCCTTTTTTTTTTTTGAATTCTCTAATTGCCCTACTTTAAAAATTATTTCCCTAAAAAACCTATCTTTATTTTTTCAATAGAAGGTCGTTTTTTTTGTTGCTATATTCTAATATTTGTTTATTATTAGAGTTATTAATTTAATTATTTAAAAAATAAAAATAATAAATAAAAATAAAATATATTAATAAATTATAAATACATTTATATTTTAATTATTATTATAATTATAATTAAAAATTATTATAATTAAAATAATTAAATAAAAATGATTAAATTATGTTATAAATTTCAAAAAAGTAAATTAAATAATAATAAAAATTAAATAATAATAATCAAATAAAAAAAATTATACTAATAACATAAAAATAAAATAAAATAAAATAGATTAAATTAACGATAAAGATACTAGAATAACGAAAAAAAAATGTTGGCATAGAAAAGAACCTTTGCTGTTAGTATTTTGGGCATAAAAATCTGTACAACAAGTCAACAACTAGGCATGCCATATAGGGTCCTGAATATAGAAGCACCCCTCTATATTATACTCTTACGTAACAGTGTGATTTAGAAAATAATATTAATTTATAATTATATTTATTAAATTTATAAAAAATATGTTAGACAAATCAAAATTTAATTTCATTTTTTTAATTTGTAATTATAAATTTTAAAAAATTAAACTGTTTTATAAATTATTGCGCTGGTTTATTACTCTGAACCGAATTGAACCGGTTTAACTTAGTGTGTTTTGTTTATACAGACCAAAGTTTACATAATTAACACTAATTACTTCTAAAAAACAAAATTAGGTCTTAATTTTTATCAATCAGTTTAGTTAAAAAACAGTTCAGTTATGCAATTTAGTTCAATTTTTTATTTTTTTAACACCCTTAGTCGTGACTAATGATTGCTAGAATTAAAGGTCAATAAAACGAACTTAAAACTTATATAGTTTTTTCATAAATTAATTTATATAGTTTATGATTTATTTATTATAATTTAAAATAAATAATATTTAAATTTTAAAATAATTATAATAAACGATTTATTTATAAATAATTCATATAATTCGAAATTGTCATCAGATGCAACCCTTGGATACCTTAACCCGTAATTAACTTCTGCATCGAAAAGCAAGCGTTTTTACCCAAAAATGAAAGAAAAAAAACACTCTTTTTGTCCGTCCAATTCAATTTCTCAGTCTTGTTCCTCGTAAATGCAAAGGCCACGCGACTTTTTTATGCTTTGCTATGAAAATAGTTAACTAATACGACACCATACTCGCATTAAATATAAACTACTCCTATCTTAATTTTCCAAGAAAACAAATCTGAATCTTAATTTCGATAATAATCTAAAGCCTATATATATTACTCCCTCAATCACAAAAAATTTCAGTATAAGAATACTCAAAAAGTTTAACATAATAAGCATCAATTTAAAAACTTTCGTTTCTAGTTGTTGTCCCATGGCCACTACCACTACTGAAACAGAGAAACATCTGTCCTTGAAACTTATTGTGAATGAAGAGAGTAACAAGGTCTTGTTTGCAGAAGCAGGAAAAGACTTTGTCGATGTTCTATTTAGCTTCTTAACATCTCCATTAGGAACCATTGCAAGACTTGTTGAGAAAGACTCAAACACTGGTCCAGTTACAATTGGTTTTCTTAACACACTCTATCGAAGTCTGAAAGATCTCGACCAATCGTGTCTATCGGATGAGACACTTAAACAAATGCTTCTCCAACCAAGTAACTTTGCTGGAGATTATTGCAACACTCTTGAACTCAATATTGATGACACTCCCCCCACAAAGTTCTACGAATGTAGTAACACCTATTTGAGGTGCAAGTCTCTTGATTTGACAACATCAATATATGGTAAACAATGTACTTGTGGCGAGAGTTTTTCTTTAGTTTTAGCTAAACATTTTCGCAAAGGATTTGTCAATGGTATTGCTACATTTGTCATTACTGATAATCTCGCTGTTATGCCAAATTCAATGGATTGTACAATCTTTCGTTTGTTTGAAGAATTTGGAATAATAAACCCAAGTTCGTTAAAGGAAATGGTTCTCAATCTCAATAAACACAAGGTTGTGTTTGAATTTGTATTCCCTTAATAACTGATTATGTTTAAAATTATCCACATTTTGATGGATACTAAATTTATAATCACTTATAGATAGCTTCTCTATGCAGGTACTTGAACTACTAAAGTGTTCTTTGGTTTCCAAGTCAGCTTTGAATGATTTATTTTTGGAAAAGAAACCATCACCCGGGATATCAAGTTTCTTTTCGGTTGCTGAAATTAGTGGCAATATCCAAATTATTATTAAGCTAGTTATAAAAAAATCGGATGGGAAAGTATTGTATGCTCAAGGGGAACAAGATTTTGTAAACTTACTTTTAAGTTTTCTCACTTTTCCTTTGGGTGGTGTTGTAAGTGTAATCGGAGCAGATTCTTGTTTGGGTAGCATTGATGTGCTTTACAAGAGTATAGCTGATTTAAATGAAAATAACTATTTGGTATCAAAAGAAGCTAAAAACAGGCTTGTTCATCCTAGCATTTCTCCGCATGTAAAATTAAGCAAACAAATTTTGCCCATTCTCGACCCCGGTTATGTTGAATATTATAGTTATCATGGTTATAGGGTTCATCATCTTCAATATTTCAAAGCTGGTGAAGATAAGAGTTATTTAAGTAATTTTAGGAAAAAAGAATTATCTAATTGTAGTCTTGAAAGTTATGTGAAGGGTCTAGTTATGTATTATGCTACAGATGATTTGGTTGTTGTACCCTTGTCTCCAATTTCAGCTTTGGGTTTACTTAAACGGTTCAAAATTCCTCTTAATGATTTGAAGGAAAAGATAGTTACCATTGGCGTCACAGATGTAAGAAAGGCTAAATTTTGATGATTGAATTAATACTATTGACTTGTGTAGAAGATTATTAACAATTTGCTTGTGTTATATGTTGTTGCAGTGTCTTAGAATATTGAAAGCTTCTTTGACATCAACATCTGCTTTAACTAATGGGCTGGCTCACCTGTTGACTGATGTTAAAGGGGAAAAATGATATCAGATGTCGTTTTGTTGTTTTTTTATTCACCGACTGAAGGTTGTAATGATTAACAATACAAAGGTCTACTATTTCAATTCTTGTATGTTTTGAGAACTGTTTTTAATTTTGAATGACATTCCTTTAATTTTTGCATATATACTTTTACCATTTTTTTTTTTGTTTATGTTTAATTGGATAACTACTTTTTTAAAGGTCAACGATATTTAGTGATAATTTGTGTCAAAAGTATTATTAGTACTGTAGTTTTTTTTTCTTTGGCGATAAATGGTGTTGTAGTTATATATTGGTGTTGTTGATAAATTGGTTAAATGGATGATGATATAGTGTTTAAATTATGGGTGGAATGGATTTTGTGACGAAGAAAACCTTTAAGTACTGTACGATATGGCTGATAAAAAATTTAGTAATTTTAATTGGAACATAAAAGCTGTATTTTTTTTTTTTTGTACTCTTCCATTTTATTGTTGTGCAGTCGCAACTTTTTTGATGAATTATTTCATTTAAATACTAAAATTTTGCAAACAGGAATTTTGAATTGTTATAACTTTTAATCGTCTTAATTTTTTTTTTATTTTCATTTTCTACCATGACGATTGAAATTTGAAACTATTTATCTCATTTAACCCCTCAATTTTCAATTTCAGCATAACAATTTCTACTATAATCATCTAAGCTGTCGGAAAGTGTTTGAATCTAAGCATATTAATTTTGTGGAGAAAAACTCCAAATACCTAAACGAATCATGATGTTGTTATTTTATAGATGTATGCTTAGAGAAAGCATTTTGGTATATCTTTTTGTAAAGCTAGTGGTTAATAAAAAATTTGATCGGGTCAGCCCAGGTTTGAAAACGTCGTGCACACAACTTTCAAACTGGTTGCAAGTTTAATGCAAACTTTGGGAAATATATTATGTTTAATTTGTTAAATAATTACTATGTACATTGGTCTCTAGCTAATTATAAGGATTTATTGCAAATTTTATTTATCTCTAAATAAAAGTGTCTATGCAAATTACTATGTGCATTTATTTATTTTTTATAAAATCTACTTTTATTAACACTATTAATTTATTTTGAATAGTGAACAGTTAATATTAAAAAAAAATGTGTATATATATATATACACACCGTAACATCTCAAATTTTTTATTAATATATTCTAATATATTAAAATAAAATTTTTGATGCAACAATTTCTTATTTATTTGGAGTCTGGGAATCGATTATTTGTAGAGAAATTATTACCATCCTAGAACATCTAATAAATCCTTGTAATTAATTATGCAAAGTTTATGTTAACTTAAAAAAATTACTTTTTTCTTATTAATAAATAAAATTATAAATTATTTTCTTATGCATGTGATACTAAAATAAAAGGATGTTTAAAATAGAGAGAGAAAAAAAACTATTATTGTGTTTGATAACAATGTGATATTGTTTCTATGTATCTCTTACTGCGATGAAAAATCAAAGTTACGTAGTTTGGTAGAAAATGTAAATGTGTTGATTTTTTTTTTAAAAAAATATTATTTTGTTGTTGATAAAAAGTTATTTTGATGGATGAAAGAAAATGAGATTATTTAATTTGAATAATTTATTTAAAATGTGAATTTTAAGATAATTAGATTGTACAACTTGTATTTTAAAAATTCAGAACGAAAAAGATGTCACATCAAGTTAATCTATTTAAGAATAATTTTATTATTTTGGATATAACAAGGAGTTTCAAGCCACCAAGTTGCATCTTAAAAAAAAAAAAACTCAATGACTAAAAATGTTACACCTCGATTTTTAACAGCGCGAATGTATATTTTTTTTTCAAACAAATTCATAATAACAAAGAAATAAATAAGGAGATACTTTTGGATAAATATTTAAGTCGTAACACAACAACAAATAAGTCAACAGAATTTACAAGCAGCGGAATAGTTTATTGAAATACGAATCCAAAGTATTTACACATCAAAAAGTGGTACATGGAACCCGTCGAAAATAAAATGTCAAGCTGACAATATTGGTATAGGTACAGTCTTCCAAATTAAAATAAACACATCCCAAAAGAAAGACATCTAGTCCCTATACGTCGACCTAATCTCATCATTCTACAAAAACTATACATCCCGAGTGATCTTCACGCGCCCCGCAAGATCCTCCTAACACAGCTCCAGTCAGGATGGTCCTCATTCTCATTTGAGGGCAAAGCCCAAATTTCCACAATAGTTGTAAAGGGTCACCAACCGAAATTAACAATTAACACATAACATTTAAGTTTTTAAATGCACAAAATAACCTTTCAACTTAGCATGCACCTTAAAAGGGTTTTCATATGCCAAACATGCGTAAACAAGGTTGAAAAATGAAGTTTTTAACAAAACAGCACTGCTGTGTTCTAATACAGCACTGCTGTGTTCTAATACAGCATCTCTGTATTCGAATACAAGGTTGTTTCAGTATTCAGCAGCAAAAACAGCATGTCTGTATTCGGATACAACCTTCTGTATTCGAATAAACAGCATGTCTGTATTCGAATACAGCTTGTTGTATTCGAATAAACATCAGACAGCAGTAGAAAAACAGCAAAATTTAGCTTTTTAAAGGGTTTCGAAACCAATCAACACTTACACACAAATCCAAACAATCACACTTAACAATTATAGCGCAATCACCATGACATCTTGAGTTTCGAAATGGTTTTGCAATCAATCACACTTACAAACAATTCCAAAACATCCACACTTGGCAATTATAACACAATCACCACGACAACTTAAGTTTCGAAAAGGTTTTGCAATCAATCACACTTACAAACAATTCCAAAACATCCATACTTGGCAATTATAACACAATCACCACGAAAACTTAAGTTTGGAAAAGGTTTTGCAATCAACCACACTTACACGCAATTCCAAAACATCCACACTTCGCAATTATAACACAATCACCATGACGACTTGAGTTCAAACACTCAATCATAATCTTAAATCAAACATGGCTCGCGTGCCAAGCACCCTAATGCAATGCGTATATGCCAAAATGCATGGACTCAAAATTCCAAACCAAAACCCTCCTCAAAGGGCCGTAAATCATAATTGTACCACCTATCACAGGTCGAAGTACTAAATTACCGAGGTACTACCTATCACGGGTCAGCATGATTTACTAAAAACGTAAATCGTAAATGTACCGCCTATCATAGGCCGAAGTACTATTTACCGATGTGTCACCTATCATGGGTCAACACGATTTACCAAAAATGTGCAGTCTATCACAGACCTTACACAATGCGACAATCCCTGCAAGGATAAGATGAACCAACAAATCACATGGAATCATCTTGTGGCCCATCCGGTCACCACTATCACCATGGCCCATCCGATCGCCATGTACTATGAAATGCATGAGCATACTCTGACTCTATCCACGACAATCGTTAAGTAAATGCAGATATTAAAAGATTCTCCATTTTTAATACTTATTTAACTCTAACAATTTTCACAACAATCATTAAGTAAACAGAGATATTAAAAGATTCCCCATTTTTAATACTCGTTTAACTCTAACAATTTTGACGACAATCATTAGGTAAATGCATATATTAAGAGATTCCTTATTCTTAATACTCATTTAACTCTAACAATTTCGACGACAATCATTAAGTAAATGCAGATATTAAGAGATTCCTCATTCTTAATACTCATTTAACTCTAACGATTTTCACTACAAACAATAAGTAAACAAATATATTAAAAGATTCCCCATTTTTAATACTCGTTTAACTCTAATGATTTTCAAATTCCACACAGAACATACTCACACATATTCTCAAATTCAATCCACAATTCACACCAAATTACATCAATTCATTTTTCCACAAAATCCACACAAACACATCTCAAAATTTATAAGTATTAGTTATGAACACGTCAAACACGACCACCACAAATCATCACAACCCACCACTCAAACATATAAAATTTCATTTCCTCAAAACCACACATAAATGAGTTAAATTCATTTTCCACGAAACACTCATCAATATCACCAAAAACCCAACTCTAAAATTTCATCCATAAAAGCATTAAATTCATTTTCCCCAAATCAACACTTCAACCCTAACAAATTTCTTTTCCATACAACCACAAATAAGTCCCTAAATGCAAACTAAATGTTTGAAAGGAGCTCTTACCTTAACGTTAGCTTTAACGAGCGATTACGGTACCGCGAGTAATTCCGATAAAATCTCCGCTCGCGACGTCGCTTCCAAAGATGGCTCACTAGCATCGTAGCGTGGAGGTGAGAAACTTTCCCTTCTATCTCCTTGCCAAACGAAGCTTAGATCAAGAAGAAACGTGGAGATTCGTGTTTGACGGTTTTGAAAACACCAACACCGTTTTTCTCCGTTTTTGAATCAAAGGAGAAGAATGAAGCTGAGAAATCCTTGTCTTCTCACCCACCAAGTCTTGGGTTTCTTTTCTTGAAGTAAAAGAAAGCAAAGAAAGCAAAAGAAGAGAATAAGGGAGAATGGGTTTCGCGAGGCAGTAGAGAGAGGAAGAAACGTTCTGTTTTCTTTCCTTTTCATTTTTCTTTGTTTTTCCTTTCTTCTATTTTCCTTCCTTTCTATTTCTTTCCTTTTTCCATCCTTTCCTTTTCTTTCTATATATATATATAACAAATATCTAAAAATATCTAGATATTTCATAAAATTACCATTTCATCCATCACTTCCCAAACCATTTTTTGTTAAAAATATCTATTCTCGTCGCAACTCAATTGACTAATAAAATTTTTTGCAACCAGATATATTTTTAACAAAATTGTCTGGTATTAAATTTTTCATAACGTAAATAAATTATTATCCGACAAATAATTTTAATCTTTCTAAATACTAAGTTATTCATAGTTTTTCAGGTTGGTCACCACTCTCATTTTTGTATTTATGATATCCAGTTTGTAGAGGATAGGTTTACTATGACAGGAAACATTGGTGGATTTGTTATATATATATATATATATATATATATATATATATATATTTTAAATTAAATTATATATGTAGTCTTTTATCTTAATTTTAGATAATATTTAAGTTGTTTTTTTTTGGAGTTGATTCTTTATTTTAATTTTAAGTGATAATTTGATATTTTATGTTTTAAAATATTAACAATGTTGTCTTTTTTTTTATAAAATTTCAAAAAAATTTCCAAAAATATATTTTTGGCATTTAACTCACTAATTATCAAATAATTTTAAAAGTCTAAGAAATTCAACACAAAATACCCCTTCGTTCTCTTCTCTTCTTTTCCTTATTATAGAGAACAAATCACTCATTTTTTAAGTTATGATCTTTTGGGAAGAAACAGAAGAAAAAAAATTTTGATTTTTTTTTCTCAATTTATAGACTCCAACAATAAATCAATGTGTTCATGAGATTAATTGAGGTACTTTTTTTTTATTGTTTTTGTAGTAACTATGTAACTATTAAGGGACGAAAAGGAAAAAGAAAGGCTGAACTATTCCTTTGTGTGCATTCTAGGGAAGATTATAGTTTTATTAGTACAAAAAATATAAAAAATAAGTTAAAAAAAAAATTGAAAAGAAGGGAGAGAAAGACTGAAAAGAAGGGAGGCATTGGACGCATGCAAAGGGAAATAAATAATACATTTTTTTGTTTTTATTTAAAATTGAGAATATCAAGTAAAATTTATTTAAAATTGCATAAAATTTATAAAATGATGATTTTTTAAATTTAATAATAAAAATTGTAAAATGTTTATTAAATATACTATCACTTGTTTTTTAAATATTTAGTTGGACAAAATTAAGATATTGCATCTATTATCTTTCATTATTATTTTATTATTTTTTATCTATTAAAAACAACCTAGCCTATCTCCATTTCAATAATTCAAATGAAGGAGAAACATGTATCAACGACCAATAATATATTTATTTGTTATTGTCAATTTATATAAACACATGTAGGTATGAGTAAGATAAATCAATAAGTAATTCTATCACAATATATTTTTCTATTTTAAGATAAGATAACAAATAATTTATTTATTTTCATTGTAATTATATATATAT
>JBBPBS010001171.1:4211058-4227559 GCA_037974835.1 Cicer judaicum | reverse complement strand
TATATATTTTGTATTTTATGATTCTGTTGGTTTTAAATAAATAAAAAGTGTCATCATGTTAATATATCTTTTATACTATACACATCTTTTTGAGTAATATATATATCATTTACTTAATCAAATCAAATTCTTTCTCACATCACGTATAATTATATATATACATGATTTGCCTTATTAAAAAGAAAAAGGTAAAATATTATTGACTAATACTATTCGCGTAAAGTATATTGAAGTATGAGATTGTATATAAGATTTACAACTTTAGATATGCAATTATTGTCTTTAATAAATTTTCAATGTGGAATTGATTTATTCAAATTTTTTAATTTCATTGAATTGTTGCTTTTAATAATATATTTTTTCAATAGTTATACATTTTATTTATTGTTAAAGTTGTACATTTAACTATATCATCTTCTTATATAATTTATATTAGTTTTGAAACATTATATTTATAAATTTATGTACTTTTTGACATTTTCAATTTTATATGTTCATCGTAATTTTGTTAAGCGTCAATCTAAGTAAATATTAAATGATATTGTGTACATTGTGGTTTATTATAACATTCATTTATAAATGATAGTTACACAATTCGTGTGCAAATATAGGTAATATATATAGAAAAAACAGTACAAAATTGATGTGTGTATATAGTCCAACTTGCATTGTGATTCTTTGAAGATATTGAATAATTTGTTATTTTTTGTATAAGTTATTAAAATAAAAGTTTTGATGGGTAAATAAATCTTTTAAGTACATTCATGAGTCATTGAGTGATAAATTAAAGCTAAAATTGCATAATGTATGTGAAGTAGCAATGTCGATTTACAAGAAAGGGGGGTTTTGAATTGTAAATGCACCTTTTAAAAATTTCTGTTAAAAACTTAAGAAAATAACTCAAGATTGATCTTGGTTGTGAAAACAGAAACGAAGAACGTTCTTTGTTTTAACCAGAAAACGGAGAACGTTCTTGGTTAGTTAAAATCAGTAATTTAGTTTATGTATTTACATTGATAATCAATCAAACTGAAAGTAAATAGATAAGAGAAGAGATACCACACAACGATATATTCCGATTCACCCAACTCAGGTTACGTCTAGTCCTCACAACCGTGAGATTTTTCACTAAGTGTTTAAAACAAAGAACCTTCTTGGTTTTACAGCACCTAGTTCAGATCAACATTGATCTACTACAAAGTTAAAACCTTTCCATCCAAAAAGGAGTTCAATCAAGTCACCTATCAACCTTGATATGATTTCTTACAATCTACCTAAAGTACTATATTAATGATGAGATTGCTTTGTTAGAATCTGAGAAGGCTCAACACTTGTTTGAGTTCTGATTCTTTGACAGAAAAACACAAGACAATGATTCTAGGAATCGAATGGAAAAAATCAGAATTGATTCAATGTATGTGTGTATGAGAAATTCAAGTATGATTGAAATGAGTAATGAATTTTCATAGTACTACTTGAAGCTCTGATTTTTCATTGAGCATTGACCTTCCTTTTATAGGCTTTTAGGACAATTAATAATGGTCAAAAGAGTTGTTGGTAGTGCTCTGTCAGATTTGACCAAAACAAATATATTTGAATAAAAATATTCTAGCCTTTGAACATAATTTGAACTTTGTTGACTGACCTGGTTTCTTTGTTCTTGATCAGATTTATCTTGTGTTTAATGATCCTTGAAGCTTCATATGTAATTATTGATGTTGCAGCTTCGATCTGGAGCCTTGATTTTGTTCAAAACAGTTTGGTGAATCATTATAAACTTATGCAGAAATAAGGAGATCAATGCTGAAATTCTGCAGAAATGGAGATTGATTATCAATCTGGAGACTCGTCTGATCATTCTGGAGAAAGATGTTTGCTGCTGAAGATCAAGTATAACAAGTTGGAGAAAGTTTATCAGTCTGGAGATTGATGTTGGAGTGTTGTCCTAATTGATCAGAACGTTGTCAAGAATGTTCATATTTGTATGATCTTGCTAATTCTTGATCTTTTCTCTTTCTTATTCGAGTAGTTTCTTTGAATCTAATCATCTCAGTTTATTTTTTGCCAAGTGTTGATAATATAGATGTAAAATCCAGAGTCTAAAACTTCTTTTAACTAGTGGAGATTGATTGGTTTTGGAGCTGTGATGATCATTCTGAAACTGGAGAACATTCTCCGTTTTTCAGATTTTACTAAGAATTTTCTCCTTTCTTGTTTGTTCAGATTTTTCTTTTCATGCTGATTTATTCTTACTTTACTTGGATCCTATCTTTGATTAATACACTAAAAAATACAAGTTAAATTAACATAACATTTAGAATCATAATTAACATTCTTAATTAACTTTTTGTTTGTTTTCATCAAAATATTCAATTGAGATTTTGTCTCAACAGTATGGAATAATTATACTTGAACGGGCAAATGAAAATGTTTTAATTACATAATGGAGAAACAAAATAGAAAAAAAGTAGAAGATGAAAAAAAATAATATTTTTTAGACGATGTCTCATCAAATTTTTTGTGAGTTGATAAATATTAAAGTATTGACATAGACGAAGATGAATTGTCACATATAAAATTTGAAATCTTGTTTTAATATACTATAGTAAATAAGTTTATTGCTAACTTTGGAGAAAAATATAATATATTTAATTGTCAAATAAAAACTCCATCGTTCTCTCTGATTATAAATTTTTCATATTTTATTTGTCTTTGAATATAAGTGTTTATGCAAATTACTATGTCTATTTGTTTATTTTGCAACTCTACTCCTATTAATATTATTAATTTATTTTAAATTGTTAAAAATTAACATTAAATATATACATTATAACATTCCAAATTTCTTATTAATATATTTTAGTAATATTAAAATAAATTGCAATGTGATAATTTCCTACTTATTTGCGTTTTGCCTAGACGATTTATTTAAATTATTAATATTAAATATATAATTAGTTTGTTTTTAAAAGAAAATAATATATATAACAAATTATGTGATGTTTAGCAAATTGACGTTACAAATATATATTTAAATTTATTAGATTTTTGTCTATTTTTCTTCCATCTCTATCAATCAGTCTGGCCAACGGAACATACCTTCTATCCATAACAAGTGCCGCACACGTAGATTAAGAAAAATAAACTATCTAATTCTTGTAGCACTGGTGGCAGTATGATAAAAATTGATCGGTAATATTTACGTGAGTATGTTTTAATATCTTTATAAATTTTCTATTATATTGTTTAGAAATTAAATTTTGTGTAATTTTGACCACACAAGAATTTCATATTGATTAATTTAATGAATTGTTTATAAAAATATCATAAACCATAATAGTTATTTTGAGACCGTCACATCTCATACTAATCTTCATCATATCATTTTTATTATCCTATTTTGTTATTTTTTGTACTTACAAATTTACATCTTTTCACGTGTAAAACACCTATTAACTTTCAATATTATTTTATTATTATTATCTATTAAAAACACCCTATCTCTATTAGAATATGTGCATAACAAAATCAAAATCAAATTCAAATTGTTTGACTTTCAATAAAGGAGAAACAAGAGTGACCAATAACATATTTATTTGTTCATGTCAATTTATATAAACATGTACATGTCAGTATGAGTAAGATAAAACAATAAATATTTCCATCACAATATTTTTTATTTTTTTTTATTTTAAGACAAGATAACATATATTTTATTTATTTTCATGGTAATTATAATTTTTTATAGCAAAAGTTTAAATTTGTCTTACATCCAAAGACTTTAATTTATTTAATTATAATTTAAAATTGCACATAATATTCATTAAATTATAAATTACTACATGTGATATATTGTTTATCTATTTAAAAATTCAATAATGTCGAGACTTGATTGAAATTGACTAATATATATAATGATATAAGTTCTTAAGAATATTATTGAAAGGTAACCATTGAAAATTATTTTTAGATTGAAAGGTAATATATTATAACAATTTTGATATAGAAAGATTGTGTGAAAAACAAGAACGATTTTGTTTAAACAATTAATGAAAAATCTCACAATTATGAAGACGGATATATCTCAGTATGATCTTATTTTCCTTATCTTTATTTGTTTATGATTAACTAACTATAAATCTCATAGAAAAATTAATTTTGTGATTTCAATAATCAAGAACGTTATATTTTTGTTGTGTTTTAAAGCCAAAATTAATATTGAGTTAAATATTTTTAAATTAAACAAGAAATATTTTAAAAATAGACAATTTAAATTGAAATCTCATTTTTTATAATTAACATTTTCATTTTAATTGGCATAAGAGACGACCTTTAAGGATTAACACTCAAAAGTATTACAATTCATGAAATAATTATGTAAAAAGTCAAATATATATTTGAAGAAGCAATATCTCTTAATTAATTTTTTATACAACTGTGTTTGATATTCTTATGCATTGCTGTGTATAAAAGTGCTAATTAATTGTCACGTTTTTTATATGAATGACACGCATTTTGTTTATTTATCCAAAAATCAAATACTACGAACGCACAATTGCAACACTCTTTACTGAGTTTTCAAACATAAAACTAAAATTCCCAACATCAATTATTTCTAGTTTTGTAGCTGCAACCATGGCTTGATATTTACGAGTACCATAGCATATCAATTTATTAGGAACACTTGCACTTGTAAAGTGTTCACCTACCAAGGAAACATAGCGCTGAAGTTTAAGGGAATCTTGTCACGGATCGAAAATTATCATTGTGACCTATGGTTTTTTTGTAAACTAATACAACTAGTTTATAGTTTATAATTTATTATTATTATTATTATTAATAAAAATTAATTCGATTTTTTATAATTAATTTATTATAATTTTAAATAAATAATTTTAAGATCATAAAAATTTAATAAATAATTAATATAATTTAAAAGAAATTTATTTATTAAAATTTGAAATTAATAAACTAGTTAAACAAATAAAAAATATATATCATATTAATAAATAATTTTTTTTATTATAATTTTAAATTATTTCTAAATAATTTAAATTTTGAAATAATTCATATTTTAAAGTAAATAATTTATTTAAAATATATAAAATAGATAAATAAATTTTAAAATAGATAAATCTACATATTTATCTGTGTTATTTGTTATAAAGTAAAATAAATAAAAATATTTTTTAATTTAAAATATTAATTATTATAAAATTCAACTTTTTATGAATAATTTAAAATTGTAAGAAGTAAATTACTTGTTAATAAGATATTTTTTTTATTTAGCTAGTTTATCTATCTTAAATTATAATAAAAAAATTTATCTAAATTATTAATTACTAAAATTATTTTTATTTTTATATTATATAAATTATTTATTTAAATTATTTTACAATTTTAAAATTATTAATTTTAAGTTATAATAAATAAATTTTAAAGACTAAAAAAAATTAAAAATAAAATTTACTCATAAACTATTTGAATTAATTTATTACAAAATGCTATAAATTATAAGTTAATAAATAAATATTAAAAAAAGAGTTTATAATTTATTAATGATAAGCGGGTTTTTTGGCCTTACCATTCAAAGAGATAGCAGATGAGATGATGAGGTTAAGAGTTTAATTTTATTTTTATTTTTGACGGTTTCTTAACAACGAATTAAAATAAAAACGAATAGGTTAGCTAACCCTTTGGGTACCCTAAACCTATAATTAACTTCTGCATCGGAAAGCACGTGTCTTTACCCAAAAATGAAAAAACCACACTTCTTTTTGTTGCTTTTCTATTCAATTTCGCAGTCTTGTTCCTCGTAAATGCAAAGGCCACACGACTTTTTTATGCTTTGCTATTGAAATAAGAGTTAACTAATTACGCCACCACCATACTCGTGCATTAAATATAAACTACTCCTATCTTAATTTTCCAAGAATACAAATCTTAATCTTAATTTCGAAAATTAATAATAATATTAAATTAATTGATAATTTGTGTTGTTTAACATGTTTACTCTTTAAGAGAAAAAATTAATTTATATTTTTAATATACTTCATCAGTTTCATAAATAGCGCTGTTTAATATTTTGATACATATTTTAAAAAAATGTAATAATTAAATAAATAAAAAGTTATTTTATCAAACTACTTATTTTAATTATTGGTGTTTTCATACTTATTATCAATATGAAATATAACAATACTTTAAAAGTTGTATATATAATAATTATTTAAAAATATTATAGAAATAAACACTTAAAATTATATTAAAAACTATAAATAACATTAATTTTAAGATAATATTTTTTTTGTAAAAATAACATTCATTATTCATTATGAGACGGGAATTGTAATATTTATGAATATAATGATAAAATAATAATTAATGTAGCTAAAAATTTAAAAACTATGTTGTCCTTTATTATAAACACTTATTGTTTTTTCACTCTTATTAATAAAAATTGGTTCGATAATTAATGTGTTCATTTTCAAAAAAAAAACATTTATGTATAAATCTGTTAAACTTATTTTTTTTTATTTTAAAAAATTAATAGTATTTAAAAACAGTTTAAACATAATAATAATAAATATATTTAATAATTTAAAAGATATATTTATATTTAAGAGCAATTTTTTTCCTGTTATTTATGGAGAGGGGTAGTATATAGAAGAGATACTATTTTGATGTTTAAAAAAAAAGTTATTCTAAAAGAAAACAAACACTTAAAAAGGAACGAGGAGTCCTAGCTACAAATAGAAAAGCACAGAATTCTTAGATTTTATGCTTCAAAAAATATTATTTTATTTTAGTCGTTCAAAGTTATGTCAAAAGAAAATAGTGTATCTAGGGATTTTAATCGTACAGGTCATGCTACTCATAAATAGAAAGGTTCAAATATCAATTACCTTCTCTTCTCCCAATGGAGTACGTTATTGGATTTTTTACCATTATATTCATTTTTTTTTTACAAAAACATAATTAAAATGTCTTATTTTTAAAAATTGTTATCAAAATGTCTTATTTTTTAGGGTTACTGGAAAAACTTTCTCTGGATCAGCGACCTGTCAAAGAGATAAATTTTTTTACCGTAATAGGAGGTCGTTGGCCGGGATGCGACCTCCCAAAAGAATTTTAAATATGTTTTTTAATTATTTTTATATATTTTAAATAATTTTGAAATAATAATAATATATTAATAATAATAATAATGATTACTATTATTATTATTAATTATTATTATTAATGTATTATTATTATTAATTATTATTATTATAATTAAAATAAGAAATTATTATAATAATACATTAATAATAATAATTATATTAATAAGAGAAATTACATTAATAACATAAAATAAAATATATTAAAGTAAAATAGGAAATACATTAAATTAAAATAAAAAAATACATTAAATAGAAATTATAATCAAGTAAAGTCGTCCAAAAAGCAAACGCATTAGAACTGAAATGGACAATACAGAAAGAGTACAAAAAAATGTGGATTATGTCGGGTACTTGATCATAGTAATTGTCTAAACCCTACGGATATATCTACTCAAATTTGATAATTTAATGTATTTTCTTATTTTAATTTAATTTATTTTGTTTTATGTTATTAATGTACTTTGTCTTATTAATATAATTATTATTATTAATGTATTTTCTTATTATTAATAATAATAATAATAATAACAATCATAATAATTAATAATAATAATAATACATTAATAATAATAATAATAGTAATCATTATTATTATTATTAATGTATTATTATTATTATAATAATTATTATTATTATTTAAAAATTATTTAAAATATATAAAAATAATTAAAAAACATATTTGAAAAGGTCGCATCTTCGGTCAGCGATCTCCTACTAGAGTAAAAAAATTTGCCTCTTTGAGAGGTCCTCCAAAGAGAGTTTTTCCACTAATCTTAAAAAATAAGACATTTTGGTAACTACCTTTAAAAGTAGGACATTTTAGTTATGTTTTTACAAAAAGGGGATATATCGATAAAAAATCATCAAAAGCCACTAAAAAATTTAACTGAATAAAATTGAATACAGTAAGTTTGCAATCATATTATGACCCTTATATATATATATATATATATATATATATATATATATATATGAATCCTCAAACCTTACTTACATTGAAATCAAATAGAGAAACAATATCTTTCCAGTTTTATTCTCAAAAACCTTCCAAGCTCACCAATTGAAAATTTGTGTTTTTCTATCTGCAGCTATGTCTGATACAACCAAAACAGCGGAGAAAGTGACATTAAAACTTCTTGTGAACAAAGACACAAACAAAGTCATTTTTGCAGAAGCAGAGAAGGACTTCGTTGAAGTTCTATTTAGCTTCTTAACATTTCCTTTAGGAACCTTAACTAGACTTTTGGAGAAGGAATCTAGCATTGATCCACTTATATTTGGTAGTGTGACCAAACTCTATCATTCTGTGGAAGATTTAGACGAAGGGTGTTTTGAGAAACATTTGACAAAGGAGATGTTGTTGCAAACAGGCAATGCATCAGAACATTATTGCAGAAATCTTAAACTTAACATTGATGATACTAAGCCCACAGAGTACTACTTTTGTACCAATATTCCTATTTGTGACGAAAATGGTTTGATCGTTTCCAAAAATAAACCTAACTGCGGTGAATGTGGGAGTCCCATGAAACGTTCAGTTTTGTTTAAACATTTCAACGGTGGATTTGTGAAAGATGGTGCAACTTTTATTATTACTGATGATTTGACTGTGATGCCCAACTCTATTGACATTACAGTCATTGCTTTGCTCCAGAACTTTGGAATAAAAAATGCAACTTCTGTGAAAGAGATGACTGTCGGTGTCACTAAAGAAAAGGTTCTTTTATTTACAATTTTGGTATTTATATCCTTATTGTTTACCAATTCTTGTTAAGGTTTGATTTTACAGTAATTGCAGCAGCTATTCTGGAATTTGATTTGCGGCAGCATTGGCCGCATGTCATTGGAATTAACTAAATATTGGGGCCTAACAATTCCCTCGATTAAGTCCTATGAATTAACCATCCTAGGCTTTAAAATTATTATTTTGACAGAGGTCTAATTTTTGGAAAATTTGTGTTTTCTACAGGTTTTGGATCTGTTGAAGTGTTCTTTGTTTTCAAAAACACCACTTACACATGTGTTTTTACGGGAGAAACAACCATTCATAAACAGGTTTAGTACTTATACTTGTCCTGTTGAAGACAATAGGAATAGTAGGACCAAATTCACTGTGAAGCTTGTTATAAGAAAATCAGACGCCAAGATATTGTATGCTCAAGTTGGAGACGATTTTGCAAAAATGCTTTTATGTTTTCTCGCCTTTCCTTTGGGAGCAGTTGTATGTTTTTTAAAAGGGAGTTTATTGGGAAGCATCAATACTTTGTACAATAGTATAGCAAGTTTGGATAAGGACAAGGATTTTGTTTCAACAGAAGCTAGGGACAGAATTGGTAATCCTGCTTTTGCCAGACAATACTTTGATTTATTAAAGCATCTACCATTTCCGAATGTTCGTATTGAGCAGGATAATTTCCGTTCCATGTATCTTTCGTCTGATATATATTATGATCTTTCGTATGATTTATATTATGATGAATTAGTTGATGTTAAGAAACCCAGAGTCTACGTTGCTACCGATGACTTGGTCATTGCACAATTGTCTCAAATTTCACTTTTAAATATTATCAACCGTTCTGAGACTCCTTTTGAAGATCTGATGGAGAAAGCTGTCACCATTGGCATCAAGGAGGTAGCAAACCTTTTTGTAATTGTCTTTCTGTTATGTGTTAGAAGAATTGATACACTGATTTACAATGAGTGTTTTATAGCTATTGTTCAGTTTATGCTTTTTTCGTTTTGCAGTGTCGTAGCATATTGGAGGCAGCTTTGACCACCCAAACTGCTCTAACAACTGGTTTGGCTCACTTGTTAGCCCAAGTTAAAGAGGAGATATTGGACAATATTTAATTCTTAATGTGTATTGTTTTTAAGGAATATATGTGAGATGGGAGTATGTAATTGACAATACTACTATGATGTTTTTGTCTATTTCAATTCTAGTTTTTTATTATATGTAGTTCAATTATCGGTTCCATTCTGTGCTTGTTGATGTCTGCTATTAACATTAGGTTCCTAATAGTGTTCAAAACATGAGAAAATATTTGTCTTGTATAATCAAAATTTCAAAACTTAATTAACCGCATTTGTAATAAACTTTCCAGAAGAGTTCTGATAAACTTTTGAGACACAAATTGTTTGTAAGAAACGAAATAGTTTTTTTTTTCTATTGTATTGTATCGAAATTTTTAATGTTATATGTGCTTTATTATTTATGTATTTAAAATGTCAGAAATTTTTTATTTTGTTAGGTTTAAATTTGTTTCTCTTTTTAAAACAACCATTATTTATATTAATATTGTTATACAGTGGATGAATATTGAATTCTTAACATCTTTGTTATTGAATTACTTAACTCATACACATCGGCACCATGTCAACCTTATTTATGTTAATTTGTATGAAATAATAAAAATTATAAATAATAAAATATGTTGGATTTATTGGTTAGATTTTGTTAGCAATTTATTTGGATTTATTTGGTGTTTCCAATTTTCTATTATTCACTTAGTTGATTTGAATTGTCTGATTTGTGTTATACACAATTCTTAAAAGAATGATTATTATATCAATAATAATAAAATGAGTTTTATTTACTTTATTTTTCTTATTAATTGCAGTTGGTTAAGATATTTAATTAGTTTAGACATAATAAATTGAAATATATTATTGAATAAATGATTAATGATATATTGGTATCGTAAAATGGTCAATAATTTCAAATCAAGTATTTCTTATCACATATTGATAAGAACCGAAATCTTGTAGGTCAAGTGATTTAAGCTAAGGAGTTAAAAAGTTAAAAAATTTAGATTTAAATATATAAAAATATTAATATATTTAACTACTGATGTAATATTTGTATATAAAAAATTGATATAGAACGTAGAGAATTAAACCTGACAGTATTATTTTGATTTTCTTGCTTTTTGAATTTATTACAATTACCATTCAAAAAAGATTGTTACCATTCCTAATAAAAAAGATTTGAAATTTGTTACGGATACTTCAAAATAAGGGATTTATTCATATTGGATATGTATCTGTTGTCAACATGTTACATATACTCGCAAATACATATCTTAAAAATATATAATTATTAATTTTATTTTTTTAAGTTATTCAATATTTATAAGTGTGAATATGTGTCTCAAATCATCTAATTAAAGTTAGTTAAATTTTAATGGTTGTTATAACTACCTTTGGCCAAGTTAATTATGATAGGTGGTTAGTTAGTTTGATTTTGTATTCTATAAATAAAGTTGTAATATAGTAGCTGTAAGTGAAAAATAGAGTAAAATTAGAGTTGTAATTGTAATAGCAATGTGATAATGTTGTTGTAATTGCAAGAGTAGAAAAATTAAGTGAGGCATATCCAATTCATAATTCATAGAGAGAAAAAATTAAAGGGAGATTCCAATATTGCAGATCCCAATATTATTTTAACAATAAGATACTTTATGAATACACATACTTTATGAAATACAAATGATTTAAAAATGTGAAATGTTTTTTTGACATCTATGAAGATGTACATGATTCATTTAAAGATGATGTTGTGATTTTTGAATTTGAAAAAAATAGTTTTTGATGAACTAAACTTAGAAACCATTTTTTCTATAAATAATGATACCAAGTGAAGAGACAGTTAAGTGTTTTTGAATGATTAACTATTGCATAAAGTTAATACTTATTTTAAATTTTTATAATGATATTTTCGTTTTTTTATCAAGTTTTTAACGATACTTTTGTTTTTGTTTTTGTTTTTGTTTTTATCAAATTTTAATTATACTTTTGTTAATATGCTAATACATGAATTAAAATTTATTATGTATATGAGCATTATAGTTACATGTTAAAGAAGAATGATCCACGTCACTTTTTTTATAAATATTCTACATGTGTAATTTTGTATACTCCTATACAGGGAAGAGAGGCACAATTAGTCACTTTTTTTATAAATATTCTACATGTGTAATTTTTTATACTCCTATACAGGGAAGAGAGGCACAATTAGTCGTTTAATCTCAATAATTAATTAACGAAAATAGTGTTAATTAATTTTAAAAAAATTCACAATTAGTTATTAGAAAAGATTTTTACAACAATAAAAAATATTTTCTGATATTTTAATTTATTTATAAAAATAATATTATGAGAGAAGATTTTTGGATAAGCACTACTCTATGATAAGCTTCGTATTTTTCTATTATATATACACATGCCAAGTTTAACTTATGTATTCATGGCACACTCTTTTTTTTCTTGTCGTTTATACGATGTTAGCTTTATTCATTTCTTTTAATTCTCATCTGAAAAAAAGTTTCCCAAGATAATGCTTTTGAGATATTTTCTTGATTACTAGGAAAGATGATTTGCAAATTCAAATCATGTTGCAAGTCATTTTCCAAATTTTTAGATATGTGCTTCTTCATTCAACTTGAACAAATAAACGAAAGTACAATATTATTAGCACTATTATTAGAGTAAATTAATAATTTTACACTAAGGTCTAATAGGAGTATATTTAGATTGTTGTTATAAAGCAGGCTTATCTACTAAAATTGGAAAATTTCACTAAAATTATTTTATATCGATCATATATACTCAACATTTATATTTATTGTCAAGTTTCGTTGACCGTTACGTACATTAAAAAAAGATTAATAGATTGTTTTGATTATGTTTTCAAATAAATAAATATTTTTAATATATATATATATATATATATTTTGTAATATCTTATTTCATTTATTATAAATTCAAGATGTTGTTGGTAGAATTATTATCGTTATTATTATCATTTATAAAATTTATGTTGATAATAATTATTCAACTTGATTTCTTGTTTAGTTTGTTTCATTTTTCCTTAACTGTACTTTTAATCCACTTATCCACTTATTTTACTTTATAGTATTTTAGTCTGTATAATTTTAATTTTACAATTTCAATCCATCTTTCTGAAATTAAATTCAAAGAAAAATAAAATAGAAGTCTAATAACCCTTGATTTGCCTTACACTTCCCCCGTCTCCATCAAAGATTCAACGCGAACCCTAACAACACATCATCCTTCTGTTATTATTGTACATATGAAGACCACAAATCAAAGCAATAATCACACATATGAGAGAAAGATTCAAGTTTTACATAGCTGTAAATGTATTTTATTTAGATTCAAATGACGAACGTTAACTTTTAGGGTTCTTGATCCCTTTCAAATTTCCCCTTTAGGTTCAAACCTATTATAATTGACAGATGAAGAAATCTGAAGACATTAACATGATTATTTGCTAATGAATTTTGAGATTTTGGGGGTTAGGGATCATGTGATGTGTATGATGATTACTCGTGATTAATTCAAGCAATGAGTTTCTGGTACTTTTAATTTCCACATTAAAACAGGTGAAAGGACCTACCTAAATGAAGTTGTTTTTCATTTGTATTTTTCAAAGTTAAAAGTAGAATTAATTACATTTTTATCAAAATTATTTTTTATTAAAAATAAAAAAATAGATTAAATGAGATAATAATTATGTAAGAGATTTATAAGTAAAAATAAAAACAAAAATATCAAAGTTTATTGTATTATATATATATATAACTTCAAAATAAGAATTAAAAAGAAAAGTTAGCAACATATTATTTAATGCATATTTTTCGTTCAATATACTCTCTTATTGTAAAAAGAAAGATTTTATATTTATTTTTGACAGTTGACAATTGGTCAAATTTAGTATTAGTCAAAGTAAAGTTAGGCAAATTAAAGATAGACAATTGTGAGTCATTTAAATTTATCTCAAGTCTATAGAGGTCCACAAAGACATAAATTGGTCAAACTCAATAGAACTTGTTAATTTGATAGTTGCACCTATCACACGTTCTTAAAACTTCTAACGATTAACACATAGATACAATATGAAGAAAAGTACACATATATATTGACAATGAGTCGTGATGTGAAAATAGGAAAGACGAACCAATTGTAAGGCATCACAACTTCCAAAAGTGGGACTTGTCACGCATTACCATGAAATAAAATTGATTAAGACTATATTTATGTAGGCCACGACTTATGGCTATCAGAACTAACAATTGCCTGTAAATATCAATACTTGTAAACTATTCAACACACACAATCAATTAAATAAGTGTTTTTTTATGCATATCTACTCTTTTTTTTACTGTTTTTTATGCATTCCTTAGTTCACTAGTTTAAACACAAACACATCGTATTTAACACTCTTTGGAGTAGTTAAGAAGTCTATAGTCCAAAGACAAAATTTCTTCTTTAGTATAAATCTTTAAAGAAAAGGGAATCGCAAATGAGAGTAGTTTCTCAATCCCTTAGTGAATTCTTAATCCAAAACAACATGATGTATTTGTTCATTTTCAAAATTCAAGATATAGAATTGATCGACAATTACAATTTCAAAGATGAGTTTACATATTTACTTTGAAATTAAATAAGATGAAAAGTAAATTAGATAATAAAAAGTTAAGATCTTCTTTATTTTTCACTCTCTCCATTTCGTTTATTATAATAGTTTTGGGGTAAATATAATAATATAATATTTGGTAGGTCCTAATATTTTTTATACGCATTGAAAACTCTTTAAAACTAAAGTAATTAGTGCAATGCTTAGGTAGAAAATTATGAGAAATAGTTTTTTTTTTATTGTTTTAGGAGATAAACGATTTTGAAATAAAAATTTAAAAGTAGATAAAAGAGAAATGAAAAATGCTTTATTAAAAAATTTACATTCCCTTTTTATGAGTTAGAATCATTTTGATTATGCAATGAGATTTACGGGATATACATGAATTGATATTATATAAATCTATTATAATATATTAAAACATAAATCAAAATTCTATCGATGACAACTTATCTATATGTAAGTCATATATTCTAAAATTTGCAAATACACAAATTTTTTGATGTGCTACCTTCCAAATCACACTACTTCTTTCATGTTTTGTTTCCATTATATTTTATTTCACAAATATATAATGTAAACCAAACTCTTTCGCTTGTCCATTCAAATATAATTATTTCATTCATTTAACAACTTTAACTCTAATTAGTACACTTAAAGGATCTTATCACTTATCAAACTTTTCATTTCAATAAAGTTCATACAAAAAAGAACAATGCATTCACTATCTTCAATGCATTATTTATCACATATAAAGATCCATCCATTGATTTTCATTTGCCCTCTTGCATTTGATCCAAGACACTTACTAACATTATGAAATGCAACACTCACCTCTACAAATTGAATAATTGAAATTGCTTCATATCTAAAAGACTAAATATAAATTTGTTTTGCAACTTTAATATTTATTTAAAGTTTAAATACAAATTTCACAATAACTATTGTTTTTCATTTGACTTCAGAGTTTAGTGTAAATAACATTTTTTTATCTAAATATTATTATTATTATTATTATTATTATTATTATTATTTAAAACTTTTGACCCTTAAGAAATTTCTATTTTATTTTGTAGTGTTTCTTCCACATATATTAGCTATATTTGCATACACGAAGAATTGTTGCAAATATTATTTTTAATAAGTTACTAGGACATATATTATCACTTAATACATGTTTAGATTGATAAGATTACATAGCTACATATATTTTAACAAAACTACTCTTTAAAGGTTAAACAAAATTACGATGAATTTTTCAAATTCACCACCAAGTTTTCTTTCCTAGAATTTCTCTAGTTTTACATATATTTATTAATTTTTTTGAATCATAATGAAAACCGTTCTACTAAAAAGCAATTGTTGCGTAGATAGAAAGATTTGGACACACTATTTGATCATACACAATTTTTTTTTAATATTTTTTAATTCTTTTAAAACTATAAATTATTGAGTTATTATTTTTCCACTTTTTTCTTTATGTGTGTGTCTAAATTCTTGTGTTTACACAAGAATTATTCTCTACTAAGTTATTATGAATTCTTAGAGTATATAAAGAAAATCTTGAGGGATATGTGAAGTTGTTCATTTTTTATTGTCAAATAGAGCAATTCACTTTTAGATTGATGTATACATAGTTATGTTGTATTGTCAATTATTTTGACTAAGATGACATTAACATATTAATTATTGTTTGTCTAAAACATAGGAAATGTAATCTTTATCTTAAGAAATTTTTGATGTACACTCAGATTCAATTATTAATCAAGATTATATATTTTTGTGTGAATCTTTATGAATATGTATTCACATTTTCATTGAAATAGACTATCATATTTAACTATTCGCTTGATCAATTAAATGTTAACAATTTTTTCCATAAAGTAATTTCTATTACTTT
>JBBPBS010001171.1:4179963-4209225 GCA_037974835.1 Cicer judaicum | reverse complement strand
AAAAAAAAAAAAAAAGGAGAGAACAATTTGCTACTTGACCATCTTCATTTATATATATTAAGATAAGATTAAGATGTAGAAGAAAGATATAGTAGAATAGAGGTAATTCTAACTCGATAATAAAATTGAACTTTTAAATGTAATTAAAAAAAAGAGTAAATATGAATAATTAACTATCTTAAAAAGTGTATAAAAAATAACTTTATTTATATTTTATTACAAATGAACTATTTTTAATTTTTTTTAACTTTTGTAAAAAAAAGTTTAATAGATATATACCAAATGTTTACACTTTCATCCAATGAAAAACCTACTCTTTTTCTATGTCATGTCACTAATCCAAAATAATCATACAAAAAAAAATGACATAGCAAATTACAATATTTTTATTTAATATTAATATAAAATAATTTTACACGCAAAAAATAGTTGACATGTTTAACAAGTGAATAAATAATTTTTTTTTAATTTATAAGCGTTAGTTAAATTAATTCATAAATTATATAAATTAAAAAAATATGTTTTTAAAATTTTAAAATAATATTCAATATAATTCATATTAAATGTTAATTCACAACATGAACTATTTTTTTTTATAAAGTTTAAATCTTTCTTAAACTAATCAATGTATAATTACAATTATTAATAAATTTATTTTTAAAATAATAAAATTTTATCATCAATTGATGTGATATTAATTACAATATCACTTCAAAATATTTATCGATAAAAAATTATATAAATACTATTTGATTGAAATTTTACAATGTCATTAATATATTTATCAACTCATAAAATTTAAGAGGTAACTATTATTCTTCTATTTTAGTATATCGCTCATTCAAAAAGAAAAATGAGTATAAGAAAAATAAAAGATTCTCACGTAATATCGTATAAAAACAATTTTTAGTGTATGTGAGATAATAAAAACTCCAGGATTAGGGGATAGGAACTGACACCTGACGATGGTGGAGTAGCCAAATGTTTGATAGTGAGAGGCCGAGCATCACGGATATTATGTCCTCCCCAAAGAAAATCCGTGAATTCGACCGCATGGGACCCACCAACCCGACCGCTAAAATGCCTCTTACTGTACGTGGCACTCTCGCCGCATCTTTTTCAAAACTGCTTCACTTTAACCAACGAAACAACTCAATACATTTGTCTTCCTATTTGTGGTTTACCTCTTTCTTTTCAATTCTTCTTCTTTTGTTGTTTTTTTCTTCCACATTTTTCAATACCAATCACTCACTCACTCACTCGTCCAATCAGTGTTTGTTATAATCGTTATTCACTAACTCGGTGCTCTTCCTTTGGACGAGCTCCATGGATCCTACACGAGCTTTTGTCAAAGGTGTTAAGCGTGTTGTTGTTAAGGTTGTTTTTATTGCTTATATATGTTCCACACGACACACCGTGTTTTATTTTTGTTCTCTTTCATCTAAATATACAACGTTGCTTGCTCCGTGTTTTTTATTTTTTTGCTAGTTGTAAAAACTATTGAGAATTTTAGATCCATTGATGTAATACATGGATGGAAATGCAAGTTGTAAAAGTGATTTTGTTAATTGGATTTGTCTTTCATTCATAACATTTTTTTTTAAATAAATACTATTGGTAGGTACATAGATGAATTAGAAAAATGAGATCTTGAGAAGTTTTTCAATTTCATTAAAGAAATAAAAACATTAGAATTTTGATGTTTATTGAACTATCAAAATTTGTTTTCTTATGTACTATTGAATATTTTGCTTTGTATGTGTTATTATCTGATCGATGATATATTATTGGATTTTTTAAAAATCATTTGATAGTTATAGTATTAATTATTTAATTGTTTTGTCATACATGAAGGTTGGAACAGCAGTGGTTACTCGAAGTGATGGTAGATTAGCATTGGGAAGACTTGGAGCTCTCTGTGAGCAGGTGATAAATATTATCGCATTTTTCTTTGTTAAATTAAATCACAATATCGAAAAAAGTGTTGGACCGTAAACCAAATCACCAAAAGGTGACACATAATCATGCTTTTAATAATGTGTAAAAATACACTCAACACAACTATCAACGTGATTGAGAGAGAGAAAAGAATCAATAAAAGATACACATCAACATCTGTGTTGTCAAAATATATTTATGTTTATTAAAAATTAATAGAAGAGATTCCTAGGCTAAAGAATATTGTGATTGTGATTTGAAGGATGGAGCAGTACTAATCAAATCCTTGTCCTGTTTTACTATTATCTTTTTGAAGATGAAGAATTTTTTAAGTGTTTGATATTCTTCATCGGTTATGTGATTTTTGTTGTAACTGGAAGCTACTTTTTCTGCAGCTTAAAGAGCTAAATAGTAGGGGATATGAGGTTATATTAGTAACTTCAGGAGCAGTTGGTCTTGGCAAGCAAAGACTAAGATATCGCAAATTGGCCAATAGCAGGTTTTTTAAATCTATCTTTTGCTAAAGTTAGTATCTATACATTTTTAGTATCGGTTTTCTGTGTCAGTGAATTTTTTCTCATGATTATGTCAATATGAGGTAGAACTTAAAGAGATAGATTTAGAAAACAATGAATCTGATATATAAATTCACTTGCTATGTAGCTTTTCTGATCTTCAAAAGCCACAAGATGAACTTGATGGAAAAGCATGTGCAGCTGTTGGACAGAGTAGTCTCATGGCTCTCTATGATATCATGTTTAGTCAGGTACACACAAAATTAAGCTGCAAATTCAATATATCTTGAATCTTATTGTTATATATATTTATGTTGCTCTAACATAAGAGCTTTTGTTTTATTAATCTAACTGATTCCTTATTATTGATGTGGTTTCCCTTGTGCAGCTTGATGTTACTTCTTCCCAACTTCTTGTGAATGATGGGTTTTTTAGGGATGCAGGTTTCAGAAAACAACTAACTGACACTGTGAACTCATTATTAGATTTAAGGGTCATTCCCATTTTCAATGAAAATGATGCTGTCAGTACTAGGAAGGCACCATATGAGGTATGCTTCTCTTCCTTAATCTATTTAATTTCAGTTAACATTGTTTTTTTAAGTATACATTTGATTGGCATATGTTCCTAACTTTGACTTTTATCATTTCAAGTATATGTGAATTTACTTATTTGAGTTTATTTATTGACAATCCGACATAAGCACTTGTGAGAACTTATAGAAACAACTTATGATAATTTTGTAAGCTCTCCAAAACAACTTATAAAAACTGTTTATAACTTATATGAAAGCAATTTAACTTAATTTTCTCTTTTGTTATAGAATATATGATAAATATATGCTATAAGCACTTAATTTAATTGGTTATCCAAATAGTACCATGAATTAATTTATACCTTATTGGGTTGGTTTTGTTGGTTTAATGAGATAAGTTACCTTTAATTGTAAGCTTCTGCAGGATTCCTCTGGTATCTTCTGGGACAATGATAGTTTGGCTGGTTTATTGGCTTTGGAACTCAAAGCTGACCTTCTTGTTTTACTGAGTGATGTTGAAGGCCTTTATAGTGGCCCACCATCTGACCCAAAGTCAAAGCTAATTCACACATATGTTAAAGAAATTCATCAATCAGAAATTACTTTTGGAGACAAATCAAGATTGGGAAGAGGGGGTATGACTGCTAAAGTTAATGCTGCTGTTTGTGCTGCTTATTCTGGCACACCTGTCATTATTACCAGGTAAGTGTCCATTTGTTATGGTTTTATTTTTATAATTTAAAAAAAAATAAATAAAAAAAAAAACTTTAAATGATAAATGAGTTTAAATAACTTATCATAAAAAACCATTTTACGAATTTTATCTATTTGTTATAATATTTTTTTATAATTAAATTTAAAAAATATTAAAATGGAAAATTATTTTGAAAAACTTCTCGTAAAAATCATTTTTGAGAGATACTTATATTTAAAAAAAATGTGATTTTTTATCATAGTAAAAATAAAATTGCTAATAATGAATATTTAAATTATTTAAAATTAAAATTACTTTTGTAATTTGTAAAACATAAATTTAAAATAACTTCTACTATTTTTAAATAAGTGTTCATACAAATCATTTTTAAAAATAAAAAGATACAATCACTGTTTAAAAATCTGTTACAAACTGTATAACTTACGCAGTTATGTTGTTTAAAGTTTTTTTCTAAGCTCTAACTGATACAGTGGACTATTGACACTGAAAATAACTATTTGTTGTTCCAATTTTAAAATTGGACAAAGCATTAGTAAAATGAAATGAACAAGATTATCATATGATGAATTAGTTTGTAAAGGATTATTTATCATCCTTCTTGGCCGTGAAACCGCATCAATCATTTTGAATCTGGTTATGGACAAGGTTTTAAACTGCAGTCGCATTATGATCCTTGATGGAGATTCACAGTCAATAACGGCCAACATGGCCTCAATCGTGGCCGTGTTTGCGACCAAAGAGACATAAAAACATAATGAGAGAGGCTATAAGTCTTAGAATTTTGCATTTTTCTGATATTGTATTGCACTTGAACATTTTTTGAAGTGGCTATACTAATGATAACATCATGAGAGTGCTTCAAGGAGATAGAATTGGTACTGTCTTTCATAAGGATGCTCACTTATGGACCAGCATAAAGGAAGTAAGTGCACATGAAATGGCTGTTGCAGCACGCGACAGTTCAAGACGACTTCAGGTAGTAACAAACAACCTATTTAGATTGTGAAATGCAATGTTTATTCTTCAAGTGGTGATTTAACTTAAGCTATGTTTTTTTTAGTTATTGCAAATAATACAATGAATTCATGTTGGTGCTTTTGTGTTTTTCAGGTTCTAAGTACTGAAGAAAGGAGGAAAATATTGATGGATGTGGCTGATGCATTAGAGAAAGGTGAAAGTTTGATAAGGATTGAGAATGGTGCTGATGTTGCTGATGCAGAAGAAGCTGGATATGAGAGATCACTTATATCACGTTTAACTTTGAGACCTGAGAAGGTAAGAACTTATTGGTTACACACTGAAAGATAATTCTGTTTTTTGTCATTGTCCTAACAACACCAAATTTGAAAGGCAAATAATTCAAAATATCTTATAATCATAATGAATCTTTTAAGTAATAGCTTCTCACATAAGTTGAAATTAGTTTATGCATTTCAATTTTTTTAGCAGCTCACATGATGGTATTTGTTGAGTTCTACTAATGATGTTTTTGTTGATATCATTACATAATTATGTCATAAGTGGAAACTGCTACTTTTGTTATGATCACAAATATCTTTTTGTAATCCTAAATATATTAATAAAGAATGTATTATTTGTTATGATCACAAATATCTCTTTGAACAAGAAATTTTTATCTGACCTTAGCTTGTTTATTTCCAGATTACTAGTCTTGTAAAGTCTGTTCGCACGCTGGCTGACATGGAAGAACCAATTGGTCATATTATAAAGAGAACTGAGGTCAAAACCACCTTATGTCATTAATCAGTTACAAATATGCAACACTTGAAATTGGTTCTGTAATATTTTAGTATTCAACAGTTTCAATAACAAATTCTGGAAACTGAATGATGTTAATGAATCTTGCATCCTAATTTTCAAAATTCAATTTTGTTGATTCTGATTATTTCTCTCTGTGTTCAGCTAGCAGATAAACTCATTCTGGAGAAAATATCATGTCCTTTGGGTGTACTTCTAGTTATATTTGAGTCACGACCCGATGCACTTGTTCAGGTTATAAAATACCTATTATCTTCTCAATTCTTATCCATTCTCTAGTCAATACAAATGTTTAAGACATCAGCAATAATGTTCAAGTTGAGAAGATTTGTTTAGTATATTGAACATTGATTTTTACTATGATTATTGAAATGGATCAATAGATAGCGGCATTGGCAATTCGAAGTGGAAATGGTTTATTGCTCAAAGGTGGAAAGGAAGCCAAACGATCTAATGCAATCTTACACAAGGTTTTTCGATTTTATTTAGCGTTAAATATATTTTTAATTCTTACATAATATTTATCATTTTGTTTAGTCCTTACAAAATTTTCTCTTAATAGACACATGTAATTCCTAGAAACGTAGAATAAGTGAATGACCATATTTTGATAAGTATTTTGTTTCGTAGAGACCAAAAATATATTTAACTATTTTATTTAAAAATATGCCACTTGTTTTATATTATTAATATAAATCATTTCATATTTATTTCCTTCTTTGTTGTAGATAATTACTTCAGCTCTTCCAGATACAGTTGGTGACAAACTCATTGGACTTGTGACTTCAAGAGAAGCAATCCCTGATCTGCTCAAGGTTGATACAAGTAAAATTCAGAACTATTTATTTGTTTGATGACATGGTTTTCAACTAATTAAGTTAAACTCTGCTACAGCTTGATGATGTGATAGATCTTGTGGTCCCTAGAGGCAGCAATAAGCTTGTTTCTCAAATCAAGGATTCTACAAAGATTCCTGTTCTTGGTCATGCTGGTAAATATATAGTACACTTTAAGTTTCCTATCTGTGATCAAACTTAAAAACAATTTTCTATATCCGTAATTGGATAAACATCTTTATTAAGCACTTATATAGCATAAACATTTATCATATAAGTTATAAGCTATTTTTATAACAAAAAAAAAAATTAAGTCAATTTTATTTCGTATAACCTATAAACTGTTTTATATGTTATCCTAGAGAGTTTATGGAAATAAACTGAAAAAACAACTTATAAACATGTCATAAGTTATTTTCATAGGCTCTCCTAAATAGTCTCACAAATGCTTATGTCGGTAAATAAACTCAAATCAACAAATCAAAACAAACCCTAAATTGGGATGTTTGTTCTGCAGATGGAATTTGCCATGTATATGTTGACAAAGCAGCTAATATTGATGTGGCCAGGCAGATTGTTAGGGATGCAAAGACTGATTATCCTGCAGCCTGCAATGCAATGGTGATTAAATACCTCATTACTAAGTTTGAGTTTTCCTCATTTGCAATTAATGATGTATATGTATAAATTGAATCTATATATTGCTTATTATAATGTTGTATCATGTTGTTCCTAGGAAACCCTTCTTGTACACAAAGATCTGTCAGAAAATGGTGGACTAAATGAACTTGTTGCTGAACTCCAAAGAGAAGGTTTGATCTTAATTGAAAATGAATTTATAAAGAGCAAAACATGTACTGAAATTGGATCCCCCAATATATATTTAGCTTATTTTTCTATTCCCTTTATATAGTTTGAAGAAATTTTGATGTATTAGTTTAATAATATTGATGTTATTTGCTATTTTTTGCGTATGTTAAGGTTGTTTTTTATACACGTTTTAATTTTATCTTAGCCTCTTAGTGTTTAAAATCAATGCTTAATTGTCATTTTAGTCTTTTTTTTTTTTTTGTCACAGCCCTCTGATTCCTAAGGGGAAGGGGTTTTGGTAATCTAGACTAGTCCTTTGAGTTTGGATTATGTGTGATTTTAATCTGACAACTAGTTTTTGAGTTAATCAAGTTCTATTTTTTAAATTAAGTAAATTTCAGTCCTGCCCTCATGTTTTCATTTTCTATCAGTTATTTGATAGATTTGGCATAAAATGATTTTTTTTTAAAGCTAGTGATTAGTGAAATTTTGGTAAAATTTGAATGATTTTGTTAGATGTAAGAGGAGGATTTACAGAGAAAAATATGTTTAAGAGTTTTTTCTTTTGAATGAAGTTTCATATTTTGGTTGGTATATTTTGAGCAGCAAATAGATTTGATGATTCACTGTGTTTATGAAGATTTTTAGTAGAAAACAAGAATGAGTTTCAAATAAAAATAAAGTGGTAGAGCTTTAGAGGAACTAAAATGTAACAGTAGAAGATTGAGTTATTAACAACATTGCTTCTGTATATAAATCTATTTGTAGGTGTTCAGTTATATGGTGGACCAAGATCCAGTCCCTTATTAAACATTACTGAAACAAAATCTTTCCACCTGGAGTATGGTTCACTGGCTTGTACAGTTGAAATTGTAGATGATGTATTTGCTGCAATTGACCACATACATCAACATGGAAGGCAAGCTTGTCTTTTCCTGCTAGACATGTGTTTTGATTTCACCATATCAGTTTGACATCATTAATATCTTATAAGTCTTTGTATTTGTTTCCTGTTTCTGCAGTTCTCATACTGATTGCATTGTTACAGAAGACACTGAAGTTGCTGAAACTTTCTTACGTCAAGTTGATAGGTATATGTGTAGAGTCCTTTGTTTGATCCTTTTCTACCAGTGCCAACTTTTAAAAGATAGTGATAGTAATGAAATATGATTGTATATATGGTTAGTTTAGTTCAAATGCATGAAGTAATTTGTATGAATCACTAACCTTCATTGATTTTGGAACCTTATGTTTCATTGGGACATAGTTTCTTTGACATAAGTAGCATTCATTCTTCAATGTGTTTATAATGCTCACATTTACTCTATGATTAAGTCATGTTATTGACTAGATGTTGCTGACACTTGAAAATGAATTTTTGTCTGATAGTGCTGCTGTATTCCACAATGCAAGTACAAGGTTTTGTGACGGGGCACGCTTTGGGCTTGGTGCTGAGGTATTGTACTTTCAAGAAGACTATTGTAATCTATGTAGAAATACTTTAGATTAAATGCATCTTCATGTGGTTATATTCAATCACTTCTTTTTTTTCTTCAAATTATTATAAGTGCCTACCTATCAGTATTGTGTCTGGTGTTCGTGTCATTCACAGACACAGTTATTCATAGGTTGTAATAATATCAGCATGGTTATTCAAATTTCTTAACTGTTCTTGGTTTTGTTATTTGTCGATCAGGTTGGAATAAGCACAAGCAGAATTCATGCCAGAGGTCCTGTAGGAGTTGAGGGCTTGTTAACAAATAGATGGTATGGAATTTTGCAATGTCTCTGGTTTTTGTTTTCTTAAATTAATATATTGGATATAATAAAACATCAGCTGAACAAACTTTTGGAATTTATTTTATGAATTTGCTAAAACTGTTGTGTTTTATGTTATTTTTACTTTCTCAGTCATGCACACATCTACAGAAATTCTTTTTAAACTCTGATCTTTCAATATCATCCATATCTTCATTTCACTTATGTTAGACTAAGCTTGTTTGGATTGACTTATTTGAACTTATATGCTGATATAAATACTTGTGAGACTGTTTGAAAGAATTTATGAAAACAGTTTATGACATTCCCATAAATTGTTATCAGCTTATTTCCATAAGCTCTCTAGGGTAGTTCAGGAAAACAGCTTATATTTTATATTAAAACAATTTGAGTTGATTTTATCTTTTTTAATAGAAATTGCTTACACATAAGAGTTTATGTTATATGCACTTATTTAAGTTGTTTATTCAAATAGAGCCTATATCATATGCTATAATGCAGGGTATTGAGAGGGAATGGACAGGTGGTAGACGGCGATCGAAGCATCACTTATACGCACAAAGAATTACCAGTAGAAGCATAATAGATATGCAATGAGAGATTTGTTTTACACACTACTGGATCATTGTTGTTCACCTCATCAATCAAACTTGCAGCTATTTTCTGTTCTATTTTCATATACAGAAGTATGCTGGCACTGTATAATCATAATTAACTACCATTGCCCCCATTCCAGATTTTTTTTTCTTTCCTGGAGCATGTTCAGGGGAAACATAATTACTCTTTGAATGAATATTATTTGGCTGTGTAATGATTTGCTTGTTAATAAGTTACTGCTTGAGATTGTGAAACAGCAATGCAGTGTAGCAGTGGCAAATATAGAAGCACATTGATACAGCACAGGCATCTATTATTCTTCTAGATAATTTAACTTGTGTTATCAATAGTGTCATTTAAGGGTTCTTACCACAATGTTTAGACAGCATTTAACTAGTCTGTAGTTTGTACTACCATGTAAGTGTGGTAAGCTCTACACAGGTAAGTAATCTACACATATTCTGCATACTACATAAAAAGAAACATAGAAATCAACTTAAATTTTAAAAATCATAGAAACCAACTCACAACACACCGTTATGGTAGTGTGTAGAATATGTAATCTGGAAAGGAGGAAAAGTTAGATTAGTTGTCAAACTTCTCTACGACTAATTCATTTGGTAGTGTGTAGAACATAAGTTACTAAATGATTTTCTTAGTTAGTATTGTGTAGAATATATTTTTTATTCCTAAATATGATATATGTTGATTTTAGTTCCTGTCAATGCAAAAGTTTAGTGTTTTTAGTCTTTAATGAGGGATTCTTGAGAAACTAAATGTATATTATTTTTATTAAATACTGAACTAAACTCATGAAATTTGATCTAGACTAAAAAAATAATTAACAGAAAAAGGAAAACTAGAACTTACTCAAGTCTATAAAATTGACGAATAATATTGAATGAACTAAAGTTTCTAAAGCAACATTTTTGATGAACCATCCAGTAGTTACTAAGCAAAAGGTATGATACCAATATATCATTAATTGCCTCTGTAGCTGATTTTGGGTGGTCCAGCTTGTAAAAGAGGCTTGCAGTTTGTGTTATCAAATAATAGTTAGAAGATGCTTTTTGTAATATGAATGTTTCATCTTTTATTTGACAATTTCTTACCATCAAGACTATGAGTAAATTAGTAATAAGTATCCAATTCCCTCGTTAATAGCAGTTGCTAATAATTTGATTTTCCCTTTTAGTTACTCATAATATAATTTGATATTTTGTTTTCATAATGATCTAATTATCTCCTGACCTTCTAATTGATGGCTTGAACTTCTCAGCTCAGCTGAATATAAGACCTGCAAAAGCTAACTGAATCACAATCATGGCCAGTCGCCAAACATTTCATTTCAAACACTTTTTGTTTTAGTTCTAGATTAGATTGAGATGAATGATGAATGCCATTAACATGATGTGTGCAGTAAGTTCAAGCAATTGCAAATTTGTAATTATGAATTTAGAAGTCAGCTAGATCTCGGTTATATATCAGTATGAAGCTTGAAGTAATATCTTCTTCCGCTAGATATTACCAAATGGAGCCTTGTGACATCAATGTTACCAAGTGTAGGAAATTAAATCAATGCTAATAAAACAATTGTTGCCAATGACCATGTCATAAATCTAGTATGCTGGTCAAAATTCAAGCCAAATGCTACAATGGTGAAAAGATTTATGCATCAGATATTGGATGCTTTTTCAAAAAAGATTTAATTTATATACATTATGTATAAAGTTTTTTTACACTATCAATCAATTATAACCGTTGGATCAATAAAAATATTTAACTTTAGCTAATACTACATCTAAAATCACACATGATTGATTGTAATTTGTTGATAGTGTGAAACTCACCAGACCTATGTTGTAAATGTTTTCTGTTGTGTCTTAGTTATCTCTAGTTTATAACATGCTTTTTATAATCAACTGCAAGTTTATTGAACAGTTGTTTTCTATCTGTTTTTCTACCAATGATACAACACATTCATGCATAAAAAGAAAAAGGAGTAAATGAAGGCTTCATAACCAAATATTTGAGTCGATGTTTCCTTCAACTAATATATCTATCTATTCAGTATTCACAAAAGGCCTCCAGGAAGAGGAATGGTCATTTTTAGTCAAAACAGAATTAAGCAATAAGAATTCAGTGCCAGATTACATCCTCAGCATCTTCAATCGGAAGGCATGAAAAACCATCTCCATTTCATATTTCTCCATCCCACAAATCTTCAAGACTTTTGTAAGGACTACAAGTTTCATGGACTGCAAAATCCCCTCTAAGTAGCCTTTGCTGTATCATACAACAATGAAATTAATAAACTGAAGAAAAAAAAATATATTTGATGCATACATGGGCACAAGAAATGATTAATTTTTATGTTTTCAAAGGCACGACCAAACCTGGTGAATCTGTGAGAATTTTGAGAAGAGCTCTGGAGGGATACACCAATCAAATAAGCTAAGGTTTTCTTTGATTCTAGATTCATTTACACTCTTTGGAAGAACACTGTGACCACTTTGGAGTCCCCACCTCAGAGCCACTTGTGCTGGAGACTTGTTAAGTTTTTCAGCAATTTCAATCAAAATTGGTTCCTTCAAGATTTCACCCTTTACCCATGATCCAGGAGAACCCAGAGGAGAATATGCCTGTAAGTAATCGTTTTTTATTAACAAAATGTAAGGTAAAGAACCTCAAAAATACATAAAATGTAGGACCAGAAACATCATTTAGATTAGTCATTTGAAGTTGTATAGTATGATCCAGATAAGTTTTGGTCTATGATAGACTAACAACTTCTTATGGCCATTCATATAAAATAATATCCCTTGATTATTTTATAATAGAATTTAGTTTCTATGCACTGCTTAGTGTAATAATATTTTACATATGTATTCAAAGGTATTTTGTCTTGTCACTCAATGAGCTTAATAACATATGAGTTGTCATACTCATTAAGTGACATAACACTACGTCATTAGATACAATAGTATAAAATATTTTTAAACTAAAAATACATATAAATTAAATTCTTTATAATACCACAATTATTAAAAGTTGGTCCATTATAGACCAAAACTCATTTGAGTCATACTATATTCAATATTCATCCTAGTTAGAGTATTACTGTGACATGAACACCAGTAGACTTGCACAAATTGTGAAGAGTAGTTTGTTGCCAAACAGGGTGGCATTCAACTTGGTTAACCGCTGGTGGAATCTTAGCATATTTGAGCAAATCTTGAAGCTTCTTAGTTGAAAAGTTGCTGACACCAATTGCACGTGCCTGACCCGAGGCAAATAAACCTTCCATTGCATTCCATGTCTCTGAAAGAGTTAAGGGAGCCATGACCTCAGGGTCCCAACCCCTTGATCCTAACTTTGTCCTAAAAGGCCAGTGTATCTGTCACAAAAATAATTTACTATCTATCAAAAGCATCATTTTTTTCATACAACCATCTTCAGTTTCAGCATTACGTTTCAGAGGTGAGTTTTAAATCAAGAAACCTTACAAGATATAAATCGATGTAGTCAAGCTGCAGATCCTCTAGTGTCCTAGTCAGTGCCTTTGAGACATCTTCAGGTGCACAATCACTAGTCCTGTATGTATGGATTAAAGAAAAATCAAGGCCTATGGAGGCAGTTCATCACTCTTCACATAAATGTAAATTACCAAAATTAAATTTTTGTTTTATCTTCAATTCTTGAGTAAATCCTCAGTCCTATAAAGAGTTTTGCAGCCAAATTCCTCACTCAAATACTGAAGTGTCATGATATTTGTCTTCTAAATAACTTTTCGCAATTGACACCTTAGTCCTTAGAGATACAAATACAAAATTGTCAACAAACTAGTCCTTTTATGTAACCAGTTTATTCCCTTTCATGAAGAAATTTGGTGACAATTGTATATTTTTTAGCAACTAATTTGATGACAGAAGTCTTAAGAGAAGCCAATTGAGGTTTCACTTTTCATTCTCTTCTGCATTCTCATATTTTATAATCAATAAATAAATGAAATACATAAATATTAAGTACTCTCAAATACATCAAAAGCTTGACTCATAAAATGTTAAAGGCAATTATGCATGAGAACAAGAATTAGTTCAAACACATACCATAGCTTTGATGTGATGAACATTTCACTACGCTTTACCACCCCAGTTGAAAACAGTGTTTTCAATGCGTCCCCTACCTACATCAAACACAAACTCCATAGCATCAAGAAAACCATAACAAACCCAAAACAAACTTTTCTTGATCTCAAAAGAACATTACTAAACAAGAATTTATATTTTATATAAATTTTCTTTTTCATTTACCTCTTTTTCATTATCATATACCCTAGCACAATCTATATGTCTATAACCAGCCTGAAAAAAGAAATTGAGAAATTCAACCAAAGCAAAGATTAGCACAAGAAAGTCAAAAGAAACATGTGTTGTTATTAAATAGTGGCTATGCAGAATTTGAACAAATTGCTAAGAAACCAAAAATTTAAGAGACAAAAAATGCAGAGAAAGTGAGAAACTACCTTGACTGCAGCAACAACAGCATCACCAACAACACCAGGAGAAGCTTTCCACGTTCCAAGACCAACTGCCGGTATCTTTGTACCAGTATTCAGATCAAAATGTTGAGGATTTTCTTTATCCATCTTCTCCTAAATTCAATCCAAAGCAAGATATAGGGGGGAAAAAAGCACTAATTAATCAAGAAAGAGAGAACAAGAAAAAAAAATTGAACTTTGAGAGAAATTGCTTAGATTTTATTTTCTCCGTTTTTTATGTGTCACTAAATGTATGGTTTGTGATGTGATATGAAATGAATTTAAAGAATTGGGCATAAAAGATGGATCATTGAATTTCGGAGCCACCAATGCATTAAATTGAACTAAATGGGAAGAAAGAAATTTACTTACCGAATAGCAAGACACTTTTTTTTTTGCAATAGGATTCTCGTGATTAAGACTCTCTTTATTCCATTATTTGTATATTTTATAATGAAATAGAATAAAACTTTCATTCTATTATTTAAAAAATAGATGGAAGGAAACTAATTATAAATTTTTTTATTTTATTTTTATATTTATTAAAATTAAAATACACAATTGTAATTATTTTTTATAATAACTTTGAAATAATAGCTTATATGGAGTTGATTCCCTTCTGATATCAATCACATGTTTTTATTGAATTTTTAGAAAATAATTTGATTAAATTAAATTAAACTTTTTTGTGTATATTAAATTAAATTAAATTACATGTGTTGTGTTGCACTACATTATTAAATAGATAATTTTTTATTGATTAAAACATTTAAAATGTAATTTTAGTATATTTTCATAAAAAAATAGGTGCCTACAATGTTTTTATATTCATAGTTTTATAAAAAGAAATTATTCAAAACATGTATATAATAATTATTCTGTGCACTTTTAATTTTTACAAAGAAGAATGGTTATGATTGAAAGAGAAATATATTTGTTGTCGTGTGGTTCTACACTTCTGATGAAGAAGATGTCCAAAAGAACGGTACACGTAATAAACATCTTCTAAAAAATCCAAACAATTAAATTTTATTTCACCACATTCCATCTATCCAAAGCCTAAGTTACGAAAGTAGTTAATATATATGAAAAAGGAAAATGTAATAACCACAGCTTCTAACTAATACGGTTGGAGAAGAGGTTGGTTGGTTGCAGCTTCTAACTAATACGGTTAGCAGAATTTCAATCAAATTAATTAAATTTTGTATTATTGGGTTAAGTTAATTTAGTTTATTTTTAAAGAATACCAACTCAAAATAGAATCAATTATAAAAAAAAAAAAAAAAAACTCAAATAAACTTGATTACATACTACATATATTTATTAATTTGTGTTGAGTCCTCATATTTAGCTCTATTTGTAAAAAATGGGAGATAAACTATGTGATATTAAATAGATGAGTTTATAAAATTAAATATATTAATTTTTATTAATTAATATTCATTTATATTTGAGATCAAAATAGTATTATTTAAGTCATTTGATACTAGTAGTTTATATCAAATAGTATATAAATTAATCGATTGAATTCAAAATATTTTGTAAATTGAATTTATATTTGGATTTTTAAATTAAGATAAAAATAATAAAAATGAAAGAAAATATGAGAAGCTATAAATTCAATGATATATACTCATAAGAAAAAATAATTGACATTAAAATTAAGAAAACATAAAAGAGAAATAATACGTAAAAACTGATACAAAAATATAACGATGAAAGAAAATACAAATAACTTATGTACAAGGTTCAAAAAATACTTGCTAAAAAGAATCATAAAATATCAATTGTTTTCATTACGGGTGTACTGCGAGGCTGCCCCACCATAACATAGCAATATCCCCAATAGAATTATGTTTGGCGCCTTAAATAAATAAATAAAATAATAATAGTAAGTTTTTGGCGCCAGAAGTTATGACACAAACATAAAATATTTGTTTTCAGTAGCCTCGTGAAATACTCTTTTCTTCAAAAACAAAAAATAACTTCATGAAGTACTCAATTATTTTTCACTAAACTTAAAGCACCATAAACGATACCTTACAGAGTTACGGTTACAGCATTCCATTCCTCCACGGCGGCACGGCACTCCGGTATGTTTCCCTTCCGACCTCAGTAGTCAGTACATTTTTCTGTGCTTGTTTAGTTTGCACTGAATTATTGCAAACGTTGTGTTTGTTTGAATTTCCTTATTTTTTTAATAATAACACAAAACTAATAGCATGTAGAAATATTTAGGTAAGTTTTTGTGTTCAATAATTTAAAATCCAAATATTGCTTCTGTTACTTGTCAAAATGGACCTAATAACTGGTTTTTACCGAAAAGTTTGAAACATTAGTAATTAGGGTTGTTTATGGTTTGGTTAATGAAGTACACATAATCGAATGGGTAAAACTGAAACCAAATTGTTATTTTAGAACCGGATGAAATTACCTTTACAAAAAACTGAACTATACGTTTTTGAACCGAACTGATTCTTTGTGAACCGAAAAGAGTCCTGAATTTCCATTATTAATTGATATTAGGACAGTTTAAAAAATAAAAAATCGAATCGAACTGAACTGAATATTAAGAGGGTTTAAAAAACCAAAAAATTGAACCAAACTATTATATCGAACTGAAGTGCATCAAAAAGAACTGAAATATCAACTATGATAGATAGTTCATGAACTGAACCAAAGTGGACTGAATTGCTACCATTCGATTTATGAACAATCCACCATAGTTCAACTTTTTTGGTGCAGTTTGATTCGGTTTAGCAGTTCGGTTTAGTTTCTTTTTGGACAACCTATTATTATTAATAAGCATATGATTGTGTTTTTGTGCTTCTCTATTTGTATTCAGGATATTTGAGTGTAGTTGAAACAATTTTAATTTTAGTGGTTATGCGTTTAGTTATGATTATTGTGTATAAATGGAAGTTATGTAGCTGGATTTGGTATCATTTTAATAACATAAACATTTGTTGAATTGAGTAGAGACTTTATTGTGGACGGAAAATCTTTGAAGGAGAGATTTCTTGCCTATTATTTCTTATCATTTTCTAAATAAATGTATTCTTCCTCTAATTTCTTGGAATCCAATTCTTGAGTTTCTAATAAATATCGATTCACAACCATGACTTAGTTGAAAGTTTGATGAACTATTCATATGTTGCTTGTTTAACAGGTGAATAAAAGTCTCTAGTTCATGATATGGAATACTTAAAGCCAAGACACCCATTATTGACATCTAAAGAGCCGAATGAAGATCCTAAAATGGAGATGCAAGATCTAATAACAATGTTACAAAGTAAGCAGTATGTGTTCTGGCATAGAAGACATGAAAATTCAGACACTGTGAAAGATATATTTTGGACACATCCAGATGCGATACATTTGTTGAACAAATCTCACTTTGTCTTGCTCATTGGCTGCACATATAAAACCAATAGGTTTCAATTGCCACTACTTGAAATTGTTGGCGTTACTTCAACAGAGCTGACATTTTCTATAGCATTTGCCTTTTTGGATTATGGGGGACTAGATAATTTCACATGGGCATTACAAAAGTTAAGAGGATTGTTTTTGAGAAATGATTCAATTTCTCAAGTAATTGTGACCGACAAAGACATTGTTTTGATGAACGCAATTGAATTTGTGTTTCCAAATTCACATAATTTGCTATGTCGATTTCACTTATCTTTAAATGTAAGACCCAAATGCAATACCTTGGTGTTTCCAAAGGAGAAACGTGTGAATGTACTTGATGCATGGAGTGATCTTATTAATTCTTCTGATGAGGCTGAGTATGTGCAACGCTTGCATCATTTTGAGGATGTATGTGCAGATTTTCCTATTTTTATGGAGCATGTGAAAAATACATGGTTGATTCCTCACAAAGAAAAGTTTGTCTTAGCATGGACTGACCAAGTGATGCATCTAGGAAATACAACAACAAACAGGTATGCTCAAACTAATATGTAAACTTGCTTTGTTATGACAAATATATCGTGTTTTGAATCTGATGTACTCTTTTACGTTTTTTATTAGGGTTAGGTCTATACGTGGAACTTGGAAATCATTGATGCAAGATACTAGTGGAGACATGTGTGAATGTTGGGATGCAATAAATAATATGTTTATATTGCAACATTGTGCCATAGAGGCTTCATTCCAAAAAGGCATAAACAAAGTGCAACACAGACATAATATTCCTGTGTATCAGAAATTGAGGCATTATATATCAATTAATGCACTAATTCGTATTGGTCTTGAGTATGATCGAGTGAACTCTATTAGTATTGACAATTCGAATTGTAGTTGTAAAATGAGAACTATATATGGTTTACCTTGTGCCTGTGAACTTGTGAGATATAAAATCATGGGTGTTGCCATTCCATTGTCAATAGTTCACGTACATTGGACGAGATTAAGCTTTAGTGATAAAAACGAGAAAGAGACGGACAAATTGAAAGAGGAAGACATGGCACATGAGTGGGATGTATTGTTAAAGCGATTTCGAGAACTTGATGTTGTTGGTAGAATTACTTTGAAGAGCAAAGTGCACGAGCTTGCATTTCCAGATGCAACTTCAATGTGTCAACCTCCAATCATAGAAGGCAAATACCCTTCTAATAGTGGCAAAGGCGCTTCTATTGGTCCAAACTCTGAATCAGTTTGGAAGGTAAGTGTTTAGACATAAGCATTGAATATGTTGTCCATTTTTTTTTTACTATTGTTATTCTTATTACTTAAATGTGTTAATCTTATGTACAGGGGAGGTGTCATAAAGTTGCTGAGATTCTTCAGACTGTCTTTGATGAACAATTGCTTCTTGAAGGGACTGAGATTTATAAACACTTCACTCAGGTACTATGCATAGTGCAAGGTGGAAGTGAGGAAGGTGAAAGTACGGAGGGACTTGCACATCAGAAGAGAAAGAAGCCTTGCTCCACGCAGTGATTAAATTTGCTATGTTCTTATTTACTTAACTACCTTTTTGTTTAATCTCTTGGCATTGTGATGACACATCTTTTTTTAAACCTTTAGGACTTGTAAATTTGTAATGGCAGTCCTTCAATATATTCTATGACACTATCTGTACTTACTCTATGGTATCAAATATTAACAAAAACTTTAATTGTTATCTTTGTTAATTTGTAGTTGTTTTAAAATTATTTACACATGTCATGAAAATACAAAAAATTATTATTTTTGAAATCAGTAGAAAGCATAAAAAATTATTATTCTTTATGAAATTAGTTTTTTGTTGAAACATCAGTTAATATTACTTTAAATTTGACAACCGACTCTTGAAAACATGACACATAAAAATCAAATGGAGTAATATAATTCTTTAAAAAACTAAAACAATGTCCCGCAATGGAAGGTTTTAAAAAAGGACAAAAACTTTCATCTTGTTTATGTTTGTAAAGAGAATATAATGAAAATCTTTATGATTAATATATTTTTATTTGAGATAATTATAAATAGATGAAGAATTCATACAAATCCTCCAAAATCCTCCTCCAATATATTTTCCAATTCCTCCTTTTTTTTCTTCCAAAACTCTCTCCTCTTGAACTCCCAAACAAACCCTCAAATTCATAAACATATCAATATCAACTTGTTTACAATCCACTCCATACATGTCTAAGTGGAATTATGAGAAGTAGTACATCTCACCTACCTCTTACTACTACGTTAAAGCAATTACCTGTTTCACTACACCTTTCTACACCATCCATCCTTGCAACCAAATAGGGTAAATTTCACATTATGCCAATTGAACACATTAAACTTACATCACAACAATTAAAGGTATACAACAAAAACAAATGAGACCCAGAATCTTGTATTGATTGATTGCCGGGTGAAATAAAACTATAAAAATCAGTCTAAAACAATCCAAGTTTTTCAAAAATTATTAGTTTCCTCAAGTAAATCTCATATCATGATACAGTACAGAACTCGCTTATACACCAAAAACAACGGCATCGTCAACATTTAACATTTCATAATCTCAAGAGTAGTATATAAAGCATTTCTGTTTTAAAATCATTTCTCAATGAAGCTCTTCAAATTCTTCAGCCATATTAAGTATTCCTTGTTGTCTTTGTTAAACATGTATTCCTGCAAAAAGTTGGTTGTGCTGGGTTTGATCCCCCGGATCTCAAGATACTTGTGGAAAGCCTTCTGCAGATTTTCATCCAAATCACTGTAAAAAAATAGCAGAACCATTCAGCAAGTGTAATAGACAAATTATACAATAAAATTTGATGAAAAATGTATTAATAAATGCTTACGTGAACTCGGGTCCCTCGTATAAAAGCTGGTCTTCCAATTCGTCAGGCTTCTTTATTGACAAGCTATCGATCGAAACCTCATCAGGGAAGGCAGTCACACCAAACTCCAGAGACACTCCATTTCCTTTGAAAACAGTCACAACTAGAGGAATGCTAGACTCACTGTCATTTTTCTCATTGTCATCCACATCCTCATCATTGTTTTCTTCAGGTGCTACATTAGGGATGTCAACTTGAACTGTGATAGTTTCATCCTCATATTGTCTTTTTAGTTGAATAGTTCTTTCTCCAACATTGTCCTCAATCTCAAAAGGAAAATCGTAGGGAATTTCAACCTGTAAAAGTTACACAAAAGAGACAATGAGCCAAACTGACAGTGAATATCAAAAGCAATTGTGCTAGACATAAGCATCCTATGATAATCCCAGTGTTATTTTCTTAAATTTTGCTGCATGAATACAGAATTGTAAGTGCCAGGAAAACTCATCAGTATTTAACATGAAACTCAAAGTTGATAATAATTTTAATGCATTTTCTTGTACCGAAGATTGACTACAAACAATAATATGATGTTTTCTCAAATTCATACAATGTTACAACTTTCAAACACAAAAAGTTGGAAACTTCATTTCACTGACAGGAAAGATGTGATTCAAAAGCTATTCAAATCTACTTGCAACATACACTTCATAGCAACAAATCAAACATTGTTCGTACAAATCATATTTAGAAGCATATCTTAAAATTAAATTCCAACACTGACATGATCGCGAAGATAAATTTCACATTATACCAAGTCAGCAATCAGCAATGTTTGAATCGATTTACATCTAAATCTAATGGAGAAAAAGTTTCTCAATCCAACCAAATTATTGCATGTTTTGGGCAACTGGTATGTAAACATCATTAAATATAACACACATACAGGGAAAAATAAAATAGGAATTATAAAAATAGGCCAATTAAATATATTCATTTTCAACCACTAAAAGATCAAGCAATTATAAGCAGAAATGCACAATGACAGCAGTTATGAGGACCCACATAGTTTCATGAGTGGTAAATGAAAGCAAAAACACAGACCGCAAAAACTCTGCTGTTACCAGTTCAAGAAAAAATAAGGGCCATTACACCAATTATATGCGAACTTCTAGCTACTTTCAAAAGGGCCATCATTTCTCCTCCAAATAACCAATGCAAATCGGTTATTTTGTGGAAATTAGTAACAAACATTCATTGATTTTTATTCCTTACAAGGAACAAAGGGAACACCACCACCAAAAAAAACAACCCTTAATATTAGAAAAGTTATTTCGATCATTAGCTGATAGAAACAAAACTCACAATAGGGAAAAACAACTGACCAGCATACCAATCTTCTACTAATTATGGTCAGTTTGAATTGATTTATTTGAGCTTATTCACTTAAATAAACACAGGTGAGACCATTTGGGAGCTTATGAATACAATTTATGACACCTTCATCGGTAGTTTTCAGCTCCATAAACTCTACAAGTTAGCTTACAAAAACATTTGATAGCTAACTCGAAAACTATTTGAATTAAATTTAACTTTGTAATGGAATAGTTTATACATAAATACTTCGAATATGATAAAGTTCTTTATTAACCTGTTTATCCAAACAGTGACTTACAAACCCAACAAAAAAAAATTAAACATTCATTGTAAAAACGCAAACCTGGAATCAAAGATGCAAACTTCGAAGTAAATTACAATTATAAGACACTAAGGGAAACACAAAAAGGGGTTGAACAATAAAAAAAATAAAGAAAAGGTGAAGAAAAAAAATTACTTGTTGGGATTGATTATCCTCGAGGGCGCAACTGATCTCAGATTGAAGGACTTGAACGAGATTATCATCAGCGCTTGTCTTCGTTGCGAAGGCGTTGGCGAAGCGACGAGATGGTACAAAAGGAGTGATTTCTTTGTGAAGGAGCTTTACAGAGAGTGCGCTGTGGAAGGTTCTGGAAGATGAAGACACCACCGCGCGGCACGATGCCAGAGGTAGTGCGGCGGCGGTGGCACGACGTAGGATGGTGTACATAGCCATTTGACTTGAGAGTTGAGTAGAGAATGAGACAAAGAGACGAGGGTTTTAGTGTTAGGGTTTTGGGGTGTACCTAGTTCAGCTTAATTTTCATTTATATGTTTAATTATTCATAGCTTTACGGAATTAGTCCCATCTTTTAAAGATAGACACTTTTGGTTTAATTATTAAATTAGATTGTGACTCCTTCCTCGCGGGGCGTTGATATATTTTTATAGGTGTATGTATATATTTTGTATTAAAATATATAATCAGTTTTTTATTATAAAATTAGATAAAATAAAAGATATAAAAGTTTTGTATATCTAACGATATAATTATTTATAAATTTTAAAAATTTATAAGAATGTTAAAATTTTAAATATGTAACATGAAATAAATATTTTTTTAATAAATAGGCTTAATTGCAGTTTTGATCCATTTATTTTAGATAAATCGCGAAAGTAGTCCTCATTTTATTTCTCTTCGGTTTTGGTCCCTCAAACATAATTTTGGTCTAAAATTTAATGAAATTTTATTTTTTTTTGTATTTATTTAAGTCGTAACATGCTTCAAGATCTCATTTACAACAATTGTACCTGAAAAAAATGAAATTTTATCAAATTTTGGACCAAAATTCTGTTTTGATACCAAAATTAGGGAGAAACAAAATGAGAGACTACTTTCGCGATTCAGATAAAATAGAATGACTAAAACTGCAATTAAGTCTAATAAATATTATTTATTTATTTACACACTTTAAATTTTTACTTGACTCACACTATTGTTGATATAGTGAATACTAAATGTGGAACAAAATTCTAATAAAATAAAAGAGAATTATAAATACTTAAATTATTTCAGTTCTAATTTGTCTTTTTTTTCTTATAGAATTTTGTGATAACTTTAGAGATATAACATTTTTATTGAAAGTTTATTAATTTTTTGTTGTTGCAGTCTAAGCAATATTTTATTTGTATTTATATATAATGAATTGTCATTAATACATATTTGAATTAAGTTATGGTTTGGATGTTGAGAAAGACTCCAAAGTTTCTAGAAGGTTTTGAGTCAAAAGTCAGATAAAACTAATATAATTACTACTTTACTACCATTTATTTATAAAACAAATATGCTTTCAGTTAAAAATAAGTTTTTGTGAAAGAAGATTAAAAATAAAATAATAACTTAAAAGATACTTGAATGCTCAAATTAAATATAGTATTAGTATGTATTTATTTGTTGAAACTTCAATTGTTTTGTTTAAAGTAAATTTCAATTATTTTTAAATAATTTTATCAAAAAATTATTTATTAACTATTAAAAAGAATCAAAATTACAATATTTTGTATTAAAGAGTAAAATTTCATTGATTAAATTTTATTATTAAAATTAAAAAAATTAAGATCATATTATTTTAAAAGTTTATATTTTATCATGGTTGAGTGAGATGCAAGATGAATCTAAACCCTATAATATTCAATCGATTAAAGATGAAAGATATTATGTTTGAATGTCGCATTAATTTTGTAGATGCAAATAGTTTTATTTATTTATTTGAGGACATAAACTATAATTTTTTCAACTAATTTTTTTCTGACACATAGAGAATACCAAATATGTCTTGAAAATCTAATAATTAAATTCTTTCTGACATATAAACTCAAAATTTCAAACTCAAAGTATGTATATTTGAAATGTGTTGAGAAGCCCCACTTCCAAATTTTTGTCTTTTGGTAGCGATAAAATATCTTAGAACACAAAATATATAAATATATATATATATATATATATATATATATATATATATATATATATATATTTATAAAAGTGTTTTGTCTAGTTGTGTGAACAATTTATAGTTAGTTACGTACATGCAGATAAGTGTATCGATGACACAAATTTTTCAAGAAATGAATAGAGATGACTTTGTGTGACTGAATTCATATATGGCTTCGTGAGGTCGGATTCATATTTGCAAATGATTACTGAACATTTGAGATGAGATAACGTCAACATGATGTATTTTATTGTCAATTAATCTACAAGATATGTAAAGTTAGAATTTGAGGAGCCGCAAATTTGATTGGAGTGAGAAGATGGTATAATTATTTTTATAATGAGTTTTTTTGAAAGGGTTTTTAACTTATGTATATGATGTGTGAGATGCAAAAACTAAATTGAGGAATAGAAAATGTGAGATGAATAATAAAGACATATAAAAGGTGTTACATAAGAATATAAACCATGTGATGCCAATATTATGACGTGACATACAAGTGTAACTATGTAAGACTTGTCATTCAATAGAGTTTAAGTTATGTTTTAATATATTAAATAGATTTTTTTTACTAACAAAATACATTGAATGAGGTGTTATATAATTATAGGTTTAAATGTCTAAGCAAATATACTACTTTTTTATTTTAGTATTTGTAAGTTTTTTGTTTGAATTTAGTTTCTGTAAAATTAAAGACAGATTTGGTCCCTAATGTCAAATCAACACTAAAAAAAATAACATTAATTATTAAATAACAGTAATTATAAAATAGCACTAAACCCATCTTTTAATTTTTATTCATATTTTTTTATAAAATAATACTAATTATTAAATGACAAATAAATAAGCTTATAAATTAATAATATACAATATTTTAATTTTTAAAATATCATAAAAGATAATGTGTTGATGTGCATTTATAGAGTCATGTATCACTCCAACTTTTTTTTGTAACGTCGATTTGACGATAGGGATTTTACATGGACTAAATTCAAACAAAAATATTTACAAGGATTAAAATAAAAAAGTGGTATGTTTGTAGGGACCAAAGACACATTTAAACTTAGATTTATTTATGAAAAGTTAAGCTTTTTTTTTTAAAAAAAAATAGATTAAAAACAATACTCATTTATTCAAATTGATAAAAATCACATCTATCGAGAATATTATAATTCAATTTTGCTAAAATTGAAAATGATGAATATGCAAATAAATAGATATCACTCATGTTAATAACATAAAATAGAAAAATATCTACAAATGTGACCGAATCTACAAATATGACATAATTGAAGTGTACTGAAATACTCATGTTTTTGGAGTTGTAACATTGATGACGCAAAAATTATTTATTGAATCTGTATTTGTCAAAAGTTGATATTTAAATCTAAACTAAAGAACACCGCAATAAGATGAAAAAAACAAAATATCGTATAGAGACGGTGAACAAATGTAGCACTGCACTAAAACGATAAAATTACAAACAAAAAACATGAAAAAACTAAATGTATAAAAATTACTTATTTAATTAAGTGAGAATAAAAATAATTTTAAATTAGTAATTTCGGACTAAAAGTTAACCTTTAATTACTTCTCTTAGGCGAAGAAAGGAAAGGATGGAGGTAGCGGCTAAATCTAATTTTCTAATACAACCACATATTAGTATTACAATTATTTTTTTAAAGTTATATACTACTATTTTCTCATAAGCATCATACAATAATAATTTTCATATTCTCCAAATTTATGCGTATATATTATTTAAATTTAGTGGTGTAATGGTAAAGTTAGTTTTTTCTCGGCTTGATGATGATTTAATTAAGACTACATCTTATGGTATGGAAGGCTCCCGGCCAGCGTGGTATCAAAGCCAGGTTACTAGAAGAGGGGGTGCATATGGTATGAATTTGATAGAGAGAGTGAGTAAGGAAGGATACACCACAACCATGGAAACAACAGAATCTACAAACTTACCTATTACCTTAACTTCTTCTATATCCCTCCCAAAAAATTGTAAAAAGATCATCTCTAATAAGATAGAAAATCTCATTGAGTATTCTTATGTTCCGGAGGATGCTCAAATCACTGAAACCATACCTCCCCTTTTAAGCCCTTATAATATCTTTAAGAGACAAAGATCCATTACTAGATCCATTAGAAACCTTATTTCCACAAATCGTCCACATATGAAAGAATATGTACAGTCATCTCGACTGGATCAGTGTAGTCTTAAAGCAACGAATCAGGAACAATACGTCGATTTAGAGATTCCTCAGAATCTCATAAATCACTGGAAGGCTGAAGGCTACACAGCTCTCCACTTTGGAGCCGTAAGACTAATCCTTTCTCTCCATGGAAGGAAAAATCAGCCTGTCTTCTGCAAGATAGCTCTCCTAGATTCGAGCTACTTACACTACGAAAATGCTGTCATAGGGACTGTCCTGACATCTCTCCATGCTGGAAGTGTGGTCCTCACCATCTTCCCGAATTACAATGTGAGTCTCAATGACATAACTCTTTCTACGAGGCTGAAGGTCCAAGTTCAAATTACTGGATCTGATCAAGTCCCAGAAGCCTTGTCTGCAACTCTTCATCATCAGATAATCTACCGTCTCCAAAATCATTCCATAGATCTGCCACTCTCTGGATGTTCTTCTGATTCACTATTGATCGTCACCAATAGAGAAGAGGACATACCCTCCATCGTCCAGATCCCAAGGAGAATCACAAGAGAGGAATTAACCCAACTAATTCCCCTGGAATGGATAACAAACTATGAAAGACTCCACCAAGACAGAAGACCAATACAATCCCAAGAAGCCACTTTTAGGAGATCTGTTGACAGAACTGTTAAAACAATCTTCAAAAAACCAGAAGAAGGATCAAGTTCGACCTCTCCTATTTTCCAGACCATGATGATACAACAAATACTCGAAGAAGATTGGTGTCCTATTCATGCTGTCACTGCTAAAGGAGAACCTATCTATACAGACAAGATAGACGGCCATTTCATCTGGGATGTAGATCCCAGCAAGTGCGACCCAGGATGTGACTGTTGGTTGGATGACGATGATATCGACAAAAATATCATCCTTCCCAAAAGAAAAGAGATATGTAGGCCACCTCATCCACCAAGGAGAAATCTGGATCCTGACAACGGTCCATGGGTAGGGATTCATGATAGGAAAAAGCCTCTTCCTATCTACAAAGAAGCACTTAAAATTCTCAGAAAAGAAAAGTTGTTGCCGCCAAATGACCCTACTCTTGTTTCTTGGTCACCTTCAGATTATTGTAAACCTCTTGACCCTCCAAAAAATACCCAGCCAATTCCTTGTTTCATGTACTCTGCTACAACCGAATATGACCAACAATTTCCTGCTCTAGAAAGGAAAGTGGATCCAATTACAAACAGATCATCTAAACCTTTCATTCAGCCCAATGAAGTTCAGCCTGACGGAAAGCTCAAACCTTTAACTCAAGCAGAAGAGGTTCTAAATTGGCAATCGGAAAACATGGTTGCTCAAAATGACTCTCTTCATAATCTAAACAGAAAAATGGATAAGATCGCGGAAAAAATAGAAGAAACAGATGACGATCTCAAATTTCTGTCTCAAAAAATGCAGAAGCATTACAAGACCTTAAAAGCCCAAGTCTCTCATTTAGAGCATGACTTGAGAAAGATGTTGGATGAAAGAACTTTTGGCCAAGATTTTGACCGAAAGGAAAGAGCATTCAGAAGTCTACAAACCTAAGTAAAAGAGATTGATGACTTCTTGAAAGCCTCCAAAGAGGAAGAACTAAAACCCGTTGAGGATCCTTTCCTCAACCCTCCTAGTTTTCCATCATACTTCTCACGTCCAAGAAAGGTATCTCCTTTTTACCCTACCTATGCATCATCACCTCCAGATTATGTCAAATACATACCCTCAGCCTATAGACCAAAACCTGATAGAACCACCAAGACCTCGACATCTAAATCAAAAGAAAAAACTACTTGTTTGAGCGTATCATCATCTGATTCTCAGGATGTTGTTGAAACGCCTCCCCCAAAAATCCAAAAGGAAGAAATTCCAGAAAAGAGCTTCCAAGCCATGACGATCACCGAAGGCCAAACGTTTCCACAAGAAACCAACTCTCTTCTAGAAGACTCCTCTTCTTTTGGACAAGATGATTCTTCCCAAGATCCATCAAGTGATGAAAGATCTGAGTCCTTTTCATCAGTACCAGAACAAGAATCAGAATCCGAGAGGAATTATGGAAGTATTTCCAAATTTTTCATGGTAAATGTGAAAGAAGAAGGATCCATTTATGAAGAATCACTCGAAGAAAATCCAGCCTCGGGAAAACCAAAGATAAATAGTGGACCATGGTTCACACTTGATGATATACCGCCTAGTATGTGGAGGAAAAGACTCCTCGAATTCGGCGCTTGGCTTGACACTCAAATGATGAAAACAAGCGCAGATACTTACAAGATCATTGAAGAATTTTGTTGCAGAATGACCGGCACATTAAAGGAATGGTACTATAACCTTGGTCCATTAAAACAAGATGAGTTACACAGATTAGTAAACACTGCTGTTGTCCTTGGAATTCTTCACGGTGAATTTATTGGAGATATGGAAATATTTGACAGAAAGAACAGGCAAGAGTTCTATGAGATGAGGTGCTGCTCACTTAAAGTTAAGGATCTTGAAAGACATTATCAAAGAATGACTCAGAGATATTATGTCCTTAATGGATTTAATGATCATAGTCTAAAAAATACATATATCTCTTCATTGCCTCAAGAGCTACAACCAGAAATTCATAAGATGATAGCAGCTTCCCATAGGGATATCAAAGTTTTGAGTCTCGGCCAGATTCATCAAATAACATTAGAAGCACTTGAAAAGCTGTGCAGATTACACCAGCATTTCTCAGAGATTGTACAACAAAAATCTAAATTCGTTAAGGCTTGCAAAAAGCCCTACTTAGAGATCAAGTGCAAAGACAACAAATGCAGTTGTTCAACAAGAAAAAAGCAACATCATAAAAGTTTCACCAAACCTTCCAAGATCTTCAAGAAAGCAAAGAAAAGGAAGGCTTTAAAGTTTTTTAGAAA